>OY293831.1:15689136-15876636 GCA_958507055.1 Crioceris asparagi | reverse complement strand
ACTTTTTACTCACCCGGTATAGCAACTTTATATATAAGTGTTTCTCTTTCCATCTCCTTCTAACTCGCTTGCTTCTCATCTTTTTTATCCGATAATGAGATTATGACAAGCAAATGAAGAAAGCATGTCCCCTGTCTACTTTTACTTTGTTTTGAATGTTCCTGTTTCTTTTTTTTATTATTATTATTATTATATTTACCGCGCGGACCAAAGACACAAGAGATACTTCCACAAATATTTTAGATTATGACGCATACACAAAAACCACTCCCCACAGGTTACATGTGATTATTTATCGTCTTACATTTTTGGAGTTGAAACAAAGAACACGATGAAACTGTATTTTATAATATTTTTCATAAAAGTAATGGGGAACATTGAGCTGGATGAATTAATTCAACAAAATCTGTTCACTATAAGAATAAATTAAGGGAAGATCTTGAATTTGATTTTTATGTTGCATTTAAAGCCAAAATATGTTTAATTTAATCTGTTACCCTTACAAAGCAATGCTTTCCTGCCAAGTTGACGTTAGATTTTTCAATAATAAAAATGTTTATTACATCAAAAATGTGAGAACTTCTTATATGTACCTTTTAGTGGCTACAACAAAGCAAACTTTCACTGAAATCGTTAAGTCGGATTTTAATCAGCTGATTATCTATCTTAGTAGGTTTTGATATTTACTTTTACATTTTCTACATAAATATTTTTTACAAAAAATTGGACCGACTTTATTAGTTGGTGCACTGAAAAATACAAAAAAATATTAATTTATTACATTTAAAGCTGTGCAGTTGCAGCTGGATTGATAACATCGGTCCAATTTTTTGTATTTCACACCTTTGAGTGTAACATTAGTCAAGAAAATCATTGAACGTTCACTAATACCAATGAATATAGTACTTATCTATTATCCACGTATAGTTTTTGCTTGTAGTTATTATTGCGATCTCAAAACGTATTTTAGATGTTACCATTTTACCACCGCTCTAACTCGAAAACTGTATTTCTAAGGAAAAAATGTTCAGTATAAATGTTGCTACAAATAATTAGGTCTCTCATGAAGTACCCACAGATTTTCAATTTTCGAAGGAAATCGCCCTCTCCATATAGCAAAAATACATATATGTGAGAATTTAACACTCCTCTAATTCGAAAACTGTAACTCTTTTGAAAAAAATGTTCGATGTAAAAGTTTTTGGATATTCTCCTATCTTTAATCACACGAACGCAGATTTTCAATTTTCGAGAAAATTTACCTTATCCACCTGCTTCGGGGGCGGTTTTCAGAAGGAAAACTATTTCGGATTGGTGCTTTTATGATAATCGGACCATTTCTCGAACCTTCATTTTCAAATGAATCGAAAATTATAGAGTACGATAACTATATCAAACGCGCGCACGAAACAAAAAAACGTCGAATGGTATACCTCCTCCATTCGGGATTTGTCGGCGAAAAATCTTAGACAAATAACAATTGTACCATCATTTTATTTAAGTATAAAACATCAAACTGAGAAATAGCTTGTCCAATTAATATCACTTTAAATGCTACAAGACTCCGTAATAGTTATAACAAATGAGTTGGCTCTCCCAACTCGCAGCAGTGACTCAAAAGTCCCAAACATTAAATGCATGAGAGGCCAAAAAAAATCCATCCACAGAGACGAAGAAGAAGAAGAAGAAGAAGAGCATCATCGTGTAACTCGATATACAAATTTGAATAAAAATCTATTTAGAAAGTTTCTGAGCCATGTAAGCAACGAGGAATCACTCTTATTATTTGGTTTCTACAATGGCTATATGGCTATGTCGTTAATATATCTGGTTGTAATGGTTATGATAATGGTAATAGTACCTACGTAGTTGGTACGACTTTTGTTGTATACGGAAGCAAAATAGTTGTACTTACGGAGAATAATGGTTTATATTATTTGGAATTTGTATATTATGGATATGATGAATTGTATACAAATTGTTAATTAAGGTATGTCCTCAGAAGCTTGGTTTCCGATATATTTTAACCGAAAAATTTTAACCAAAATAGTAGTACGCCAGTGTTTTTACGCAACTTTCTCTAAAAAATATTGATATCCATTTCAATTTAAACCAAAAAAATTTCTTGTGTTTTCACCGCAGAACTTATTATTTTAAAGAACATAACAATATAAAACTTTTTCCAGAGAAGAAATAAGAAATTTCCATAGTAATCAGTAAGAATTTTCAGGAACAATTTTCACTTAACGTGTGGGTCGGTATCATTGGTGATTATTTATTAGGACCTTTTTTTCTACCAAGACGGAAATTCTTACCTCGATTTTCTTCAAAATTTCAGCATTTTAGTTTGTCAATTTCTAGATGAAGCTTACGAAAATTGCTGGATAGGTCGTGGAGGACCTCAATTATGGCCACCTAGATCACCTGATTTGAATAGTTTAGTATTTTATTTATGGGATCATCTAAAAACATTAGTGTAATCTACTCCAGTTCAGACTCAAGAAGAACTTAAAAATAAAATAATTGAGAATCGAGGGTTGTAATACCATACGGAACACACCAGGAATTTTTGAAAGAGTTGAGGGAGATCGATGAGTAGAAAATCAGAAGCCTGCATACAAGCAGAAGTGGGACATTTTCAACCTTTTATTTAGTACCTAAAATGTTGTTGTCTCATTTATGAAATAGTTTTTGGTATTAATTAAATTTCACATAAATAACCATGTAACAACTACAGTTCTTAACTATTTTCTTTGAAATAATATATTACTGCAGAAACAGAAGAAATGTATTTTGTTTAAAATGAAATTATTATCAATAATTTTTAAAGAAAGTTGCGAAAAAGCAGTGACGTAGTAAGTTTTTACCCATATCTACGCCTATGTCTATAACTATGTTTGGAAAACCAGCTAAGCGCAAGCAAATGCAAAAAATAAACCAAGGGCTGTAGCTATCACTATGTTTGGAATATAAGTATTTTTTTTAATTTTCCTATTCTACGACCAACAAGAGTCATCTTCGGTTTCATTCAATCTACATAATTGCAAATGACAAGAACCATTTGCGACATTCTTTCCGAAACAGGAAATCCACCTATTATAATAATAATAACAATAAGCTTTCGAATAATCAGCATCATCATCCAGCCATCGCAAGACGAAAAATTATGTGGAATGTGATGCAAAACTCGTTCAAAAGCAAATAAGAAGAGCCACCACATCCAGCAGTGGCTACCACCATAGCACAACATAAAATACCTAAAATATGGCGGAATCTGATAGATTAAACAATATGGTGCCTCGGCTAATAAAATTATATCCCTCGTCGAATGAACACACTGCTACTACTAATTGACACATCCAGGAAAGGTAACGCAAAAGCAAGCAAGTATCCTGGGTAGCAGGCATCTAAATTCCTTCTTCTTCTAAATTGTACACCTTATTAATTAGATGAGCTCCGTTTCTTGCACGCATAATGATATGTATATCAATAAACAGACACACAGATATAAAATACGATTTGATTTGGTGTCTTCTTGTTTTCTTGAGATTTAAACTGATAAAATTGTGGAATCATCGTTTTTAGTTTTTTTTCTTCTTCTTCTTCTTCTGTCGAGCTCAGTTGGTGCTAATTGGATTTCAAATTAACTTGTTATATTTAATTATAGATGTGTGCAGCAAATGTTATTAATTATATTGATGTATTTATAAATTTTAAATGATAAAGCATCTTGAAACTCTAATTAAAATATCCAAGTATTCCTAACTTATTATATTGATTTTGCTTTGGGAATTGAATAGGAATACTCTTAATTATTTGAAAAATCATGCACAGTATTTTTTGCTGTGTATGCCCAAACCAACCAAAGCCGTAACTTGAAACCCGTAACTCTAAGGAAAAAATGTTCATTGTAAATGGTGCTACAAATAATCTGGTATTTCATGTGGTTGCCTCAGATTTTTAATTTTCCAAAGAAATTGCCTCCTCCACATAGCGGAAATACACATATTTTAGAAAACTATTCCGGAAATTGTCTATCTTTAATTCTGCCCCCTCACTCTTTTTGGGGATGTTTTTCAAGGGAAGAAGATTTTGTTTGAGTTTTTACGAAAATAGAACCATTTCTCAAATTTGCTCTTTCAAATGAAACAAAAATCACTAAAATCGGAGTAGTTTCGTTGCCTTAATATACCGCTTGTTTTTTGACCCACGTACAAGACCGGAAGAGGTATACAATTTGAGGTATGAAATTTGACTATCTGGTTTTTTTGTTCGTGCGCGTCTTGTATATTACTATATATAGTATTACTATATATTACTATAAAAAAAGCAGATAGTCAAATTGTATACCTATTCCGTTTGGGTTGGTCGGTCAAACAACAAGTGGTATATTGAAGCAACGAAACATTGCCGATACGTATTGCTTAAAGACAATACGGTACTATTTTGCAATATTATAACGTAAATATATAATATTAAAATTATATATTTATATAATGACCTATCGGCAAACTTTTATCGTCTCAAGTATAGTATAGTCCTTGATACCTTTTCTCTACGATGATATGAATAATGAATGACATATCTATTGACACATCCTTCGTAGTGTGAATCTAGTCTTAGGTTAAGGATTTTGCAGAATAAATCAAGATTTATTTTTCATTCAAGAACAATAGTCTAGAAGCCCCGAGACTACGACTATGGATATTCAAGTAGTACCTATACCTCCGAATGAAAGGTATTTTGCATTTTGAAAAAAGACACATGTTTATAACTAAAAATAAAGTTCTAATTCTATTTCTTCTTCTTCTTCTTATCACGCCCTCTCCTCACGAAGGTTGGCGACCCATATGGCTAACATTGCCCTGGACACAGCACCTCTAAATATCTCAGTCGAAGTACACCCTAACCATCTTTTAAGGTCCTTCACCCAAGACGTCTGACGTCTTCCAACAGATCTTTTTCCTTGAATTTTTCCCTCCATTATCAGCCTCAGTAATTCGTATTTTTCGCCTCTCATGATATGACCTATATAGCTTGTTTTTATCTCTTTAATGATGTTAATATAACTCTTTCGACTTTTTCATTCGTCTTAATACTTCTTCATTTGTAACTCGGTGAATCCATGAGATACGAAGTATGTGGCGATATATATACATCTCAAAGGCCTCAATGCTTCATCCAAGCCTTCACAGCCGTACACTGAAATTATAGCACCTGGCCATGCTCATTCTGAGTTCCAAGCTCAGATCAAGGCTGGCGAAAATGTTCCTGGCTTGCTCCATTCTAGAACGTATTTTCCGCTTCGGGTCGCATAGCGAGTTAACTATCGTGCCAAGATATTTAAAGGATGAGACTTGTTCGATATTTCTGTCATTGATCAAAAGCGTTTCGATGATATGTACCTTGGAGAAAACGATCAATTTGGTCTGAGAAATGTGCATGTGTAGTCCGAATCGTTCACTGTGTTGAAATCCAGTCCATCATTTTTTGTAAGTCTGATTTGTTTTCGGCTAGGACCACGGTGGCGTCTGCGTATCTTATATTCACTTTAATTCCTCCCACATCTTCTAATAGAGCTTCTCTAAAGATGGCTACCGAATAAATGTTCAAAAGGAGCAGAGACCTCCGCAGTCTGGTTCCAGTAGAGGTGTGCTATGAGCTATGATTGTAAATGTCTCTCTTGCCAATCCCGGTTGCTGATAATATATCTAGCATCTTCTGATGCCTGACGCAATCAAATGCTTCACGATAATCAATTCTATTTGAATAGGAATTATTTTCTGCAAATTCAACTGTAATATAAAATAGTGAGTATAGTATCAACTTCTACAAGTGTTAAGAAAAAATGCAGAATTCCAGTTTTTTTGTTGTAATATTTCTCTGTGTTAGATATTATTAGTATTATAATTCATGCCATTTCTATTCATCATAAATTTTATAATTTTTATTTCTCAACCATTTCAAGATCAGATTCCGGTTTAAATATGCATATAAATATGTAGTCTATGGTAATAGAATGAAGAAAAGTCAATAATAATTACATGCTAGGCAAATTATATTAGATAAATTATTATTGTTCGAAAGGAAAATTATTGTTATGCAAATATGAATAATAATAATAATATGAGCGGTCTCTTTAATAAATTTTGCATTTATACAATCTTTTTATGGGTTAGTTAACAAGGTTAGGTCGAACACGAGCAAGATTTTTCATTCAGTGTATTATTTTATGTATTTTAACGCCTTTCCTTGACTATTATTATATTGCAGCAGTCGACTAGATGCAGTTTCTAATTCGTTCCAAACTGATTATCGAAATATGGGAGCAATGGGTTGGTTTCTTGTGTCTTGCTGGCTATAGGTGTTTATTTATTTATATGTGTTAACTGTTTCATTTTATATATGTGTTGTTACTATATCAGTTTTGAATTTGTGCTGTTGCTTCGAGGTAAAATGTTCTAGAAACCAGTAAAATTAAAAATTTCATACACTCTACTTTATGGTTATGATCTGAAAACACAATCTTATAAATTCTCAATTAATTAAAATCAGTCAGCACAACCGAAACACACCATAGGCTTGAAATAATAAATATTTATCTTCAGGCATTCTTAGATTTGATGACTTACTCCCTTTACTTCTTGATCCATCATATCGCTTTTATTAATTTTTATTGAAAAAGTATAATAAGTCCATATCACGAGCCCAGTCGAAATAAAATAAAAATCAAGAGCTAAGAGATTCGAATGCATAAATTTGACGAATCAGAAATTTACTGATCGCAAAAATGACAGATTGGTCCAAAATGTGAAGTAATGATTTATTACAATTTGCTCAAAAAAAAATAGTAAATTGCTGAATTTCTGTTTCTTCTTATTGCTCCGTCTCCTTCAGAAAGTTGGCGATCCAAATGGCAACTGTCGCCTTGGAAACTGCAGCACGAAAGATTCCTGTAGATGAGTGGTCAAACCATCTTCTCAAGTCCTTTAGCCAGGAGTTCTGGCATCTTCCCGTTGATCTTTTACCTTGTATTTTATTCTCTATTAAGATTCGGAAGTAACTTGGATAACACATGACCTAAGCATTGCATTTGCCACTACTTGATAGTCTTTAGCAGTTC
Source organism: Crioceris asparagi (assembly GCA_958507055.1). Taxonomy (NCBI): domain Eukaryota; kingdom Metazoa; phylum Arthropoda; class Insecta; order Coleoptera; family Chrysomelidae; genus Crioceris; species Crioceris asparagi. The sequence goes on along the minus strand of OY293831.1, from coordinate 15,869,513 downwards.
TTTCCGTTTTCTCATGCGTTGGAGTACCACATCGTTCATGACCCTTTGTATCCATGAGACCCGCAGCATCTGTCTATATATATATATATATTTACATTTTGAAGGGCTTTATTCTTTTTTCCATTTGTGAGTCCATTTTCCAACTTTCGAATCCATAAAGTAACACAGAGAAAACGTAACATCTGACCATTCCATAACCAACCAATTTCTGTTGTACCTATAGAAATACATCGTGAACCATTTGAACATCAGAAGACATACCAAGCAAGCACTCCTCTTCCTTTCACAACAAATAAAAGTATATACCTAATCACCTTAATTACCAAAATAGAATGGGACGCCGCTATACGTGAGGTTCCAAAATAATTTGATAATATGGTATATAATAAAGATGGCGAAAGTTTGCATATATTTTTTTTAAATTCCTAATCACCATGTAACTTTAACTATTCTTCAAAAACCAAATCAATTTATATTGTAGGTACTGCTTTGATTATATAGGAATAAATCTATTGACCGAATCCTAGAGCAAATTAACTTTTGATTGGTATAACTGTTACGTATTTCACTTTCATCATGATTATAATGTATTTTTGATCTATTGTAGTTAATTTAATACCGAGAGTAAAGTAAAAGTGTCATTTTGAGTCTAGAGCCGAATCTTGATTATTATTGTTACGTCAGATTTACGATTGTGTATTTTAATTGATAGAATCGGTCAATAAGATTAGAGAGTAATTTGATTTTCGTAGCTGTTATTATTGTTAAAATTATTGTTATTGGATTTGAAGTGGATGTGATTTTTACTATTTGATATAGCGAAAATCATGAACAGTTTCACTTTTATGTTGCCGTAGAGATGTTTGATTTAAAGTTACATGATTTAATTTATGGTTTGATAAGATCGTTTATTACTGGACTTTGAAGTAGAACTATTTGAAAGTAGTAATTTTAAATTGTTATTTTTTATTATTTCTAAGAAAAATTTTCCTCAACAAAGAAATACCTGCAAACTCAATTTTGTTCCAAGCACTTGATTTCTCTCCAAGACTTATTTTCTTCTATTTTTTCTCGTGGTTCTTTTCCAAGTCTTTCTTCTTTTCATTTTCTTCGGGTGTTTGATTTTACAGCTTCTTCTGCATTGCTATTTTTTCTTCTGATTATGTAACTTATCGCTTATCTATTGTTTTGCTAACTGATTTTGATATTATACGTTTCCACAAGCTTCTTTGTAAATATTTGTGGTTGGTTTCTTTCCAGGTTGTAGATTGTTGATTTAAGTGGGTTTTCATTACACTGCGACCTTGAGGCTATTGTAGCACCATTAAAGCTGTTCTCGCCATTACGTAGTCTACAGCTCGCCCTCCAGTTCCAGGGTTCTAATGAAATCCAGAATCTGGAATTGCTTCAAGGAGGTTACTTCCCCTCATCTCTGCATGTTTCTTGTCCAAAGCATTTTTGGCGTTGGCTAGCAATGGCGAGGCATTCTGTCACCAGGGGATCCGGAGTTTCCTCCTCTCCACAGAATCTGCACTCATCGTTCTCTGCTAGACCCATTCTCGTTAGGTGCTTCCTGAGGCGACAATGCCCAGTAAGAAATCCAGTGAAGAGGTGTATCATATTCTTGCTAAGATCCAGATACTTCTTAGATCTTTCCAGGTTACAAAAGAAACTATCCTGTATTAGTCTCAGTGATTTCTGAGCGTTTCATACCTTTTTTAGTGAGTAAGATCTCAAAACTAGTATTCATTGAGCAAAAGCTCATTTCGCTTTCTTTAAAACTTTCTTGATGTCTTCATAAGTAGGTACCGCCTTGTTCTGATTCAAAATAGTGTCCTAATATTGGATTTTATAGACAAAATCTTTACAGATCCAAGGCCAAGGGCAATGTTCAAGTAACAGTATAAATTTCACTTGGTTATATTCAGAATGATTTTTATGAAATTGATCTTTCTAAGGGATCAAAAGATTTCAAAAGTAGAAAAATAATCAAACATGACCCAGGTTTAGTTCTATTTTTCGACATTATTCTTATGAACTTTTTAACGTAAAGGGATAAAATTTATTATCCTTTGTTGTAAAATACGGTCTCTCCAAAAACGACCATGAAAAATGAATAAATGACCTACAAAATTCAATTCAAGAATTGTTTTTATTTTGAGGAAATATTTTTCATCGTATTTTCCATTACACGCTGATTTGATTCAAATGTAGTCTAGTCAAATCCACCATTTATTTATTTATTTTCACTCTTAGAACGCTTAAGTAGATCAGAAGCAAGTGTACTGGCATTTCTGAACCATCAATTATTTGTCTTAGAGATTTGAAATCCGATTATCGACCAAAGTCTGCAAACAAGACTTTTCAATGCCATGAAAAATGATAAGACATATTTCTTCAATTTTGGACTTAAGATCTACGTAAAAATCTAAAAACTGTTTATAAAAATATCTATAATGATGATCATAGTTAATTCTGAATTGTTGATATCATATAGAAAGTCGCATTCCTCTTTATAGAAATATTTTTGACACATTCCAATATTCATATGTTCAGGGTATGTTATACAAAGCTTAACAATGTCCTGAAATTTGAGCCGAACGAAAAGTATACGATTTGAGCCACAGAAAATATGTTAAAACGGTAACAATACAAAACAAGCTAGAAAAAACATTGGTCACATTTTGTAATCCTCAATCAATCATTCAACATTCAAATACAGCTGACAGCTGGGACAAGAAAAAAAACACAACCCCTCATAGGTATACCCACTTCTTCCTTTCACAACCCTCATGTGTATAAGCCCATATGGCCTTTCGGTTAAGAAAACCCGAGCACCACTTCATAATTCATAATCCACTTTGAGAGTTTGAATTAAAAGAAAATAATATACGAGGTATAGATATGCCTACGTGTTGAATGACGTCTAATATATCGGACGGCATTATAAATATATTTTTTTATTATATTCACGTTCTTCCTTCGTCCTCCTTCTTATTATTTTTTAAATAACGAATAACGACGTGCAGATTCGAAACTAACAAAACGACACAGAGATATACCGGCATCTCTGCGTCATTTGAAATCTGATCAGCGTCGTGCTTTTCAATTAAATGGATGGAAAGTCAGTTTTTACCGGAGAAAATTGGCTGTATCAGTTTTTCATAACAGAAAAAATAGTCTGTTTTTACTTTTCTACGCTACTATAGGAAAGTATTGTAATCCTGTTAAATTTTCGGTATGATTTTTACAAATGTTGACGTTTCAGAGTCTTATAAGTCTAAGATATTTTCAACCATTGGTCTGTCTGTCTGTATGTCCTTCTGTTAGTCTGTCTGTCTGTGACAGCATTATCTCGGGAACGGATCGGTGCATTTTGTTGCTTTCTTTTTTATTTTGTTTGGTACCAATATCACTCGCCGATGGCACTGAATGAGAATCGTGTATACAATGGGTGTTGAGCTATAGCCAAAAAATGTGATTTGCACAAGACTGTAGCTTGAAAACGGCTCTAAGGATTTTGATTAAACTCACGTAAAGTATTCTTCTTAGAGCCCTTTACCACCCACAGACAGCGCCATCTCTGAGAAAAAGCACAAAAAAGTTATGCTTGAATAAAATTCCATATTTTCCACATGTTTCATCAGATTCTGCTTAAAAGTTTCATCTTGCTAAAAAAATGTTACGTGACCATTGTTGTTTGTCTTGACATGCTAAAAAAATATGAGTGGTAGCACGATTTGACCAGAGGATTTTTACTTTTCTACCGCTGTTATCGTCGCTATGTAAGGAAAGTATTATGTAATAGTGTAAAATTTTTCATTCACTGGAATTTGTCTGCGAGCGGTAGGAAAGTCAGGTGAGTCTACAAACCAGATTTTTTCCTTTTAAATATGTGGAATAAGTCGGTTTTTAAACAGCTTTTGACCGACGATCCAAACGGAGAAGGTATAGAATTCGTCTTTTTGTCTGCATGTTTTATTTTATGGAATTAGCGCCTTATAAATAGTAGAGATTTTATATAGAAACATTTAAATTGGACGGTTTCCAAGTTACAGTAGTGGGAAAGTCAGATACCTATATGTACTTATATTTCCGCGATGTCTTCAAATCTCTGAATAAGTATAAGCAACGTTTTATCTTCTTTCTTCTATAACATATTACTCTCCTACCGCCCTAGGTTGCGAATAGTTGTCGACTGTAATTTTCGATATTTGTAGCCACTGATCTGCTTGTCTTATTTCAATAACGGATGAACCGCTTTTGATACTTTCTTTTTGCTTTGTAGGGTATCGATAGAGCCCGCAGGAGACACAAATTGGGTACCAATTGCCATGTTGTGTTTTTTGAGTCAAGACTGTGGCGCGAAAATGGATCCAACAATTTTAATGAAATTTACGAGTAAGAAAATGTTTCTTATCAGAAGTAATGTTGGAACAAGTTTTATTCGTAACAGTTGATTCTTCTTGAAACATTATAGAACGAGCTTTGAAAATTAAAGAGTGGCTGATTTACAAAAAATTTACTAACAAGACAAGCCAGAAAATGGTATATAATATGGCGGTATTTCATAATGATTTTGTTGTTAATTTATATAAACTTTAGATAGATAGACAGATAGAAAACAATTAGCTATACTTTAGTAATTTTAAAAGTCCAATACAAAATCTTGAGTTCGCTACTTCACACAGGGACAGCGTAAGAATTATCCTCGAAAAAACAGTTACAGTCAAACACCCTGTCCTCTCCAGCTAGCATGAATCTGTTAAATAAATAAACACCCACACATACACTACAAACAAAATCTCATCGATTTGATTTCATCCAATAAACTTTTGGGGCATGTATTGGTTTTAGGTGGGGTGTGGGCTGGGTGGTGTGAATGGGGGGTACGACGCCGCCACTGTCCATCCATCCGCCGATACCTACAACAACAACAACAACAAATGAAGTTACCCTCTGCGAGCACCAACAACAATGGTTTTATTTATAGGTGATTCATCTTAGGAGGCCGCGCTGCTGCTAAGAACAGATTTATCAAGTACGCTGTCAAGTTATGTTAGGTTAAGAAGTTTCTTTGCTTGTCGTCTTTCCTTTTCTTTTTATGTGTTGCTTGCTTCTCTACTACATACTCTAAACTTCTAAACACACACACACTAGGTATATGCCACATGGTTATGGTGTGCTTGACTGCTTGCTGCAACTCGATTCGGTGTATTAACGTAGATTCGTAGATTGCTAGTGAATGATACCAAGCAGTTTTTATTCGACGTCACTAAAGCTAGCAGAGCAAAGTGAGCAGAATTCACAATACATATTTGGTGCTCGTATAGCACATTATGTTCTAATTAGGTGCTGTATTTTAAAATTAATTGCTCTTATAGTTTTTTGGAGAATGGCTGCTTTGCTAGCTTTAAATACAACTAATACAGCAACCTTTAGAAATCACCTTTTTAAAAAAATCTTTTTTAGTGCTTGTAGTGCTAATTAAGTGCTACATGGCAAAAGTATTTGTTTTTACAGTTTTTTTTGAAAATGGCTGCTTTGCTAGCTTCAGATAAAACTAACACAGCAACCTTTAGAAATCAAGTTTTTTAAGAAAATCTTTTTTCGTACTTGTAGGGCTAATTAAGTGCTATATTCCAAAAGTAATTGTTCTTACAGTTTTTTTTTGGGGAAATGGCTGCCTTGCTAGCTTCAGGTAAAACTAACACAGCGACCTTTAGAAATAAACTTTTTTGAGAAAATCTTTTTAGTGTTTGTTGGTTTTTTTGGAAGATGGGTGATTTTTTGACCGACTTCCCAAAAGGAGGAGGTATACAATTCGATTGTGTGCATTTTTTTTGGTTTGTGCGCGCCTTTCATATAGTAAACGTACTCCGATTTTGATGATTTTTGATTCATTTGAAAGAGGAGGCTTGAGAAATGGTCCCATATTCATAAAAACGGGAATCCGACATCTCGTTCCCTCCGAAAACCGCCCCCGAAGGGGGTGGAGGGGGCAAATTTTGTCGAAAATTGAAAATCTGCGTTGATATAATTACAGATAGGACAATATCCGGAAACGTTTAAATGGAACATTTTTTCAAAGGAGTAACGGTTTTCGACTTAGAGACATTTTAAACTCTCAAATATACCTATTTTCGCTATGTGGAGAGGGCGATTTCTGTCGAAAATTGAAAATCTGTTTGCAGTACATGAAAGACATAATTATTTGTAGCAACATTTATACTGAACATTTTCCTCTTAGAGTTACGGTTTTCGAGTAAAATCGGTGTTAAAATGGTAACAACTAAAATATTCAAGCGTATTTCCGCAGCGATGTACTGAGATCTCAATAATAACAACTACAAGCAAGGAATACACGTGGGTAATAGAATAAGTACTATCTTCATTGGTATTAGTGAACGTTCAACGATTTTCGTGACTAATGTTACACTCAAAAGTGTGAAATAAATATTTTTTACAAAAAATTGGACCGAATTTATTAGTTGGTGCACTGAAAAGTATAAAATAATATTAATTCTATTGGGGCTGGTACTTGTGAAGTTGGTGCCAAAAGTTACCAATCTACCTGCAACTGCACAACTTCAAAAGTAACAGAACCAATAGAATTAATATTATTTTATACTTTTCAGTGCACCAACTAATAAAGTCGGTCCAATTTTTTGTAAAAAATATTTATAAGATAAAGCTAACACAGCAACCTTTAGAAGTCAAGTTTGTCCGAGTAAATATTTTTTTTGTATTAAGCCTTATTAAGTGCCAATGGCTGCTTTATGGGTAGAGCAACCTTTAGAAATCAACTTTTTTGAGAAAATCAATTTCGTTCTTGTAAGGCGAATTAAGTGCTAATTAATTTTTGTCCAAAATTAATTGCTCTTATATTTTTTTGGAAAATGAACGCTTTGCTAGCTTTAAATAAAGCTAACACAGCAACCTTTAGAATTAATTATTTTGAGAAAATCTTTATTAATGCTAATTAAGTGCTGTATTCTGAAATTAATTGCTCCTATATTTTTTTTGGAAAATGCCTGCTTTACTAGCTTTGGATAAACCACAATGAAAATAAACGAAAATGCTCAAGCTTGCCCAAATGTGTCAAATGACAATTCTGAATCCTTACTGACAAGGTGACAACTGACATCTGGTGTGTTGGTAAACCAAAAGTAACTAAATTTCTCCCTAGAATTGAAGCTTTTCACGCAATAGAAATGGCACCAAATCGATAATGCTGTAACGGCAAGCCGATCAGCTGGACATAAATTGCGCATGTCTGTGTGCAAGACATATTGCGTCTTGCATGGCGTTACATGTTCTATTGCTTCATGTCATGCGGGCTTAATGTTACACTCAAAAGTATGAAATAAATATTCTTTACAAAATATTGGACCGACGTTATTAGTTGGTGCACTGAAAAGAGTATAAAATAATTTATTAATTCTGTTGTTGCTGGTACTTGTGAAGTTGGTGGCAAAAGTTATCAATCTAAGTGCAACTGCACAACATCAAAAGTAACAGCACCAATAGAATTAATATATTATTTTATACTTTTCAGTGCACCAACTAATAATGTCGGTCCAATTTTTTTCAAAAAAATATTTATTGATGAAGTTATCATCAAAAGTTCCTGCGTAAGGAATAAGAATAGAAGTTTCTTTGTTCCCTTTCTCGCAAATTGAAACACAATCCAAAACTGTCGTATACCCATTAATTGCCAATCTTCTATCCTCGGAAGCGCCATATCCGAAAAAAGCTATGTTCGAGATTTACATAGAGTGGGTCTGATAAGACCTTTCTACATATATTATTAGTGAAATTGCCAACTGGAGAAATACATTTTCTTGCTCTTCAATAATTTCACGATAACTCATATCTGGTATCAGCGCTGCTAGCAATACTTAAGGAATGGACTCAAAAGCAAAGCAGCAATTTTTCGAAGAAATATAAAAATAATTAATATGGGAATACAGCACTTAATTAGCACTTAATTAAGCACTTAAGTTTGCTCTGCTATCTTTAGTCTATTACTGAATTAGAGTATTTTAAAAGTTATACCCCAGGCCCATTTCCCACTACAAGCTCAAAATTTCAATATTTTATTTCAATTAAATATTCAATATATAAATTCAAATTTACAATCAAATAAATTACGCAAATCACATATTTCATTACTTAGGCATAAACTAACACATTCAATGGTTACAAAATATGTACCTATATAACTTATGTTATTTTGTATAATCTATGGTCCTATGTGTGTCCCCTTGGAAGAAAAAAAATTAACAAAATAAAACCACAAAGTTAATCAATCTTTTTCGTATGAGAATGAGTAACACTTTTTTTAATACTTCCATAATAATATGGCCACACCCCCTTATTCGGAAAAAGAAAGATGATATAGCCATAGTGTGAGAAGAGCGCCTTTTTAGATCTGTCCACTTAATGATGATTTATTTGTTCCATGTCGGAAAAGACTTTATTACCACTACTATTTTATATGATTCGATGTATCATGTTTATTCTTTGAGAAGGACAGACTCCAAGAAGAGGATCAAAGAAAGCGAGTGAGAAAAAAAAGAAGATAATAAATGTTTCGAAAGAATAAGAGATAAATCTCGAATAAACACAGTTTCATAGATTTATTTATTTCTAACAAGTAAACCCTACTTACGGTAGCTAACTGAGCAATAGGTAAACCAACAATTTACCATATCGAAAAAAAAACTGTGGGAGGTTGTTCATGAAATTTGTTTGGCTAGAAAATTTAATCTCATTTTATTGAGATAAATTATGCAAAACAAAAATTACAAATATTTTTAAAATACAAAATAATATTAATTCTATGGATACTGGTACTTTTGGCACTAACTTCAAAGGTACCAGAACCATTTGAATAATTAATATTATTTTGTATTTTTAGTAGTACACCAACTATTAAAGTCGGTTCTGGTTTTGTGTAAAAAATATTTATTTCACACTTTTAGTGTAACTTTATTCAATAAAATCATTCAGTGTCCATCAAAGAAGATAATACGTTGCTTATTCAGAGATTTCAGAACATCGCGGCAATACACATATTTCAAACGTTCCCACTGCTGTAACTCGGAAACTGTAATTTCTTTGAAAAATGTCCTATCTAAGTGTTGTTGCATATAATCACTTCTTCAGTTTGGACGTCTCATATTTTAAATTTTCAAAAAAACTGCCCCTTCTACATAGCGGAGACACATATGTTCCAAACTTTACCGCTGCTGTAACTCGGAAACCAATGTTTTTTTGAAACATGTCCAATTTTAACGTTGCCGGATATGGGTCTTTCCTCTAATTTTGTCATTTTAAATTTTCGATTTCCGAAAAAAATTGCCCCCTCCACCATCTGTGGGAGAAGCTTTTGAGAGAAAGGATTTATTGAATGTCGTTTTTTTCTTCAATGGGACCAATTCTCAATAGTCCTCTTTTAAATGAAAAAAGAATCAGGAAAACTGGATGGAGCACGTTTACTATTTATATGGCGCGAACATTCGTAAAAAAACATGCAGATCAGCAGTCAAATTGTATACCAACTCCGTTTGGTTCGTCGATCAAAAATGGTCTATCCAGGCTCTTATGTTAACCTTCTGATACACTTAGAAGTTTTCAAAAATAGCATAAAGAAAGTTGTCTCCTGATGTAAAAAAAACTGTGGCTGATTGATCATTCTGATTTGAAAGTTTCTCTCAACATCATGGAAAAAGCTGCCGGAAGTCTTTGGTATATGTGTAGGTGTAGAGGGACGTATCAAAACTCGTCCCCAGAAATAAAATGAAGTAATAAGTTAATCTCTTACCTGAGAAAGTATCCCTAAACTTGTCCTTAAGAAGAGTAGTTCCTCAAAAATAGATCCTTGAATTTGTCCCCGATGTTATGGCATTATGAATCACCAATAGAGCTGCTTATTACAATCTATAGATTAACTCTTTTCATGAAATATATTTTATATATTTATAACAAATGAAAAACTCAGTAAGTACTACAAAACACATTTTATTTAAGAATCGGTATACATTTATTTATTTAAGAATCCGTAAAGTCACAGAAATGCCAGCTTGAGTTTTATACAAGTACATTCAACTTTTATTAAAATAAGCTATACATTTTACAAAATCAAATCTTGAAACAGATCCATTTTCCTAGCAATTCACCACATTTTAAGAATTTATGTTTGGTAAATTTTACAGAGACTGCAATTAGCAACTTCCACGTTCACTCAAACTGACAAAGCTTTCCATATTTTCTCACATCTAAATAAAATGGAATTCTTAGCCAGGAATATCATTTCAGAATGAAATAACAATCTAGTATGAATGAAAATCAGTTTACACTTTTGGTAGAATTTGTATGTAATACCTATTTATATTTCCAAGAAAGTATACATCTCTTTATCTCTTGTCCGGGGACAAATTCTGGTAGGAGATTAAAGGACCGTAATTAGTATGGAAACGAATTATGGTTAGAGAAATTAGGTCCTACCTGTTCAGAGACGAATTCAGGGCCGCCCGTGTAGAGCAGGATATGGATAAAGGCTCATTTGTCCATTAAATTTGAGAAAAAAAATTGAATTGGAGGATATTTGCTGAGAAATGGACAAAAGAGTTTAATGTCGATACCTGAAGGTTATAAACCTTTTTACGTAGGTATCTATCAAGCAGTCCAAAACAAAATAATTTGAAACTGGCTATTGAAAATGAGAGAACATGTGTTTTGCTGGAATCAGATGCGAATGGCATTGCTCAACTGAACGGTTAGATGAGCAAACAGTCTTTTTCAGTTGTAATAATCACATATCACATAAGAAAAAAATTACTGCACCATATAAAAGTGTATATTGATAATAAATGTGTTTTTTATAGTAAAAACAGTTCAAATATACCAATTTAATTAAAATTCAAATAAGTTACAGAATCTTTAGACAAGATTTGCCTACATCTGCAGCAATTTATCTCTTTTTGATGTGAGAAAAAAAATTCCCAAATAATTCAAATGAACTCAAACCGAGAATTGATGAACTGTCCGGAAATTTCATTTCGTTTCACTTCAGTCATTTCCAAATGTTATTAAAGTGTTCAAAGTAAAGTTCAAAGATACTTCTACATATAGACATTTGTCATGAACATTAAATTAGTTCCGGTTTGTGCATTTTTTTCATTGTTGCTCAATTACTCGACAATATCATATTGAGTGTTTTGTAAATATTAATTTTTGTCTCTATTACTCAACCCCATCCTTTTACCAATTGCTTCGAATGCTCAGTCAGCTTGGAACAAAAAAGGCATAGATACCTACAGCCCCATAGAGATATACTGTCGCGCTATTAATATCAATCAAATTCACCGAAAATCAGATAAGCCTCTGTCGGGTGGCCGCCTTTTCGAGCTGTGCCTCTACAGCGCGGTGTGCATCGATGGTAGGTACACAAAATTTATAAATAACATCTTATTCCTTCATATTCGGGGGGCCCCATTTTCGGTTTTTCCCATCGTTCTCCCCTCTTCTTCTGCTGCATGGAAGAAGAAGAGTCGTCGTTGTTGGTTGGACAAGATCGCAGATGATCGATGCTCGCTTGCTTCTTCTACCTTCCGATGGCCCTCGTAGACAATCACAGCATGGCTCCAAGGAGACATATTATTCTTTATTATTATTGGAATTTGTCGAAGAGGAGGAACATGGTTTTGGTATGGCACACCGAGCCCATTCTTTGGTCTGTACTCGACTGGACCCAGTTGTTGTGTGGAGGTTTTTTTTGGTTTCATCTTTGTAGATTTTTTTGGGTATTTTAAATCACCGTTCAACTTGCTCTTCTTCTTGGTTGTTGAAATAATTGCAATGAACTTGTTGACGAAGAAGTACATACTAAACATGAGGTTGCCTTTGACATTTCATTCCTTATTTTCCATCTTTATTGCTTGCTCATTTACATTCTGTTTATAATGAATAAGCTACGAAATTATGTACTAGAAATGAGAATAAGAGATGAGTCAAGGTCTTGAATGTCATCATCTATGTAACTGAGTGTTGGGAATAATTTTTAATGACTTCCAAATCTGCTTCCGGAAGTTCCTTGTGCTTCTTTATGGCCTTCAATAAGAACTCACCCGTTAGTTCCTTTCTCCACTACAGAACGTCTTTCTTGTCTCTGATCATCGGAGTTGATGAAATATGGTAATCTGCAGGTTAACACTGAGTGCTGCCAATTCATCTTTTCAATTAGATTAGATTAGATTCACTGTATCTTGGATGATCCCCATTAACTTTTCTGACACACCTCGTATTGGCGATTCAATAGAGCTGCTTCTCAATAGTAATAAAATGGAAAACATGGTTGCATTCAGATATCCGCCTTTTTTTGGTGAGGGAATAAACAACAGGTTGCGTGTTTTTTAAAAGCTCACATGCTCTCATTAGGCCAACATGGCATGTATTATAGGAGTGAAATAATAATATCCGAACGAAAACGGGTGTCTTCATATTTTTGAAGGTGAAACTTTATCGCTGCCGAAACGGCCGTTTATGCGCCCAAAACATATGAAGACATCTTATGGACAAAGGACGGGGGAGGAGGAGCATGGACGGGGAGGGGGTTTTAAAATGGACTGCCCGCTGCTTCCGAGGCGCCTCCATCGCATGTCATATATATAATACTATTTTATATTTCGATGTATATATATATATATATATATATATATATATATATATATATATATATATATATATATATATATATATACTTCTGGCAACCAAATAACATGGCATAAAATCCGCCCCCTGACAACCCCTCCCTCAGCCTCCGAAAACAGTTTATTTACAAGCTTGCTGCTCGGTTAATTTTATTAGGAGGCTATATTTTGTCTAACTACTACGCCCCATGTGATCTGATGGTCATCATCATTATTTTATCAACATCGGCCCCTTTGCTTTGAAACTGAATTAAAGGAGGAAAACAAATAAGGAGCTCTTTAATAAGAAAAAAAAATAGTGCCACCTTCATTTATTACGTATACAGTGTACGCAAGATAAGAATAAGATGGCTTAAGAATTTCCAAAACGATTATAGATTTAATGCTCTTATATATTGTTCTCGCAAAAACTTGAGACCTTTTTTGATTTTCGATATTTTGAAGGGAAACAAATTCTTACAGTCTTATATAACGAATTGTGGTAAGTATGCGCCGATATTTGATGATACATGAAACCATATGTGATGTCGAGAACTGACTTTACTTTCCTACGCTACAGTAGCTGTATAAGGAGAGTATTGTAATCATGTGAAATTTTCGGCATCGAGATTTTTACAAATGTTGACGTTTCAGAGTCTAATAAACATATTTTCAGCCCTTGGTCTGTCTGTCTGTCTGTGACAGCATTATCTCGAGAACGGATCGGTGTATTTAGTTGCTTTCTTTTTTATTTTGTTTGGTACCAATACCACTCACTGAATGAGAATCTTGGATTCACTGGGTGCTGAGCTATAGCCAAAAAACGTCATTTGCTCAAGACTGTAGGGCGAAAACGGCTCTAAGGATTTTGATTTAACTTGCCTAAGTATTCTTCTGAGAGCCCGTTACCACCCACATATAGCACTATCTCTGAGAAAAATCACAAAAAGTTATGCTTGAATAAAATTCCATATTTTTCACATGTTTCTTCAGATTCTGGCTAAGGGGTTCATCTTGCCTAACCTAACCTAACCTAAACATTGTTGTTCGTTTTTATCGGACGATTTTTTATTCACCGGAATTTGCCTGCGAGCAGTAGGAGAGTCGTGTGAGTGGACACACCAGAGTTTATTTAACGTTTTGAGTGGCGAGTCTTTGAGTATTGTTTTATATTTACTCTTGTTCTCCACGAACGCCAGATCTGACATCTTCTGACTTTTATCTTTATGACTCACAATCTGCATACCAAGTTGAATTTCAAAGAAGGAAGATTAATTTCAACTTGTTTTAAGCATTTCGGATGATAATCACTTGGAAATGTTTCTGATTCCAGAGTTTTTTAAACATTATTGCCTTGTCTCGGGACTTTATTGACTCTAAAAAATTCTAATACTCCAAACATTAAAAAATGTACTCGACTTGAAAAATGGTTCCATGTTCATAAAAACTCCAATTCGAAATCTCCGAAAATCATCCCCGAAGGGGTTGTCGGGGCAATTTTTCTCGAAAATCAAAAATCCTAGACGGCAGAATTAAACATTTTTTCAAAAAAGCTAGTTTTCGAGTTTCAGCGATGCTCAAATTTGAAATATGTGTATTATGTGGAAGGGGCAATTTCTTTTGAAAATTGAAAATCTTAGAAAGCCAAATTCAAGCCCAGATTATTTCTGACAACATTTACTTTGAACATTTTTTTCACAGAGTTACAGTTTTCGAGTTAAAGCAGTGGTAAAGTCTGAAATATGTGTCCATAAGTATTTCCGGCACGATATTTCGAGATCTTCAAATAATACACGTAGCAAGTACAAGCAAATAATATATACATGGGTAATAGCAAAGGTAATGGTATAAGTGAACGTTCAAATTCTGAAATCAACATTTCTTACAAACAAATGGACCGACTTTTTTAGTTGGTGCACTGAAAATACAAAATAATACTAATTCTATTGATGCTGTTGTCAAGTTGGTTAAAAAAGTTTTCAATCTAACTGAAACTGCACAAGAACCAAATTGTATTTTTCAGTGCACTAACTAATAACGTCGGTCCATTTTTTTAAAATACTTATTCTTGGTTATCTGTTTCAATACACTTTGTTTTACAGGATTCTCCGGCCTTAAACCAACTCTATTTAATATAAGGAAATCATTATAATGGTGTAAAATGTCCCCGGTTTTCAACGGACACGTTTTAGGGTTTCATGCTACCCATTGGTTTGTCTGTCTGTCAGCTTGTTTGTGTAACGTTTGTGTAATTTTTGTTTAGATATGTTCATACTAGTTGCTGCGCAAATAGCTGGAAAACGTGTTTTGCACACTGAAGCGCGAAAACGGTAAACTCAATTAATATCCTAACATCAAGTTTTTTGCAGTCAGTTTTACCATATTATAAAAAAAATCCACATCTTATCTATATATTTTATACATTTAATATAATTTATATACACCCATGATTCATTTCGCATTCTGTGGGAGGTCGAACATAATATTTCTCTTTATTGGTATTTAAATAAACTTTAATATAAAAAAAACTTACAGTGAAAAGCATTTAGTTGGTTACTGTTAAAAGATATGCAAATATATAAATTATCATATGTAGAAAAATCATTTTTTTTATTTATATACTATTTATTTGTTACATCAACCTTATCAATTTTAAAAGACATAAAAGCTTGCAAAATTAAGAGTGTTCAAGTGAATTTATCACATCAATTTATTTTTTACATGGTCCATTTGACAGTAGAGTATATAATAATACTATGACAAATCTACCGGATAATGGAGATGGCGTTTAGGTCATCAGGAGAATCTATAAATATCCAATTGCGAGTAGCTATGGAAAAGATGAGATGTTGAATGCTGAAGTTGTTTTTTTTCTTCTTTTAATATTCATAATAGGATGGGGGATAGTGTTGGGATGGAACTCAAAGATAAATTGATGGCTATTAATTAATGTAACAAGCCAATTCTAGGTTTGTAATAATATCTCGGTTGGCTGTCGTATTCAATTAGAAACGTGGAAAAGTAATATAAATCATATATTATTAAGGAGACTGGTTTTGTGCTACTTTATCGGTATTTTATGATCAATTTGGAATCATGGAACGAAATGTTACGATTTGTTATTTAATAATTTTATAAATTTTTATCATTTATTTCAAGATGTCAGCGTTTTTTTGATCAAATGTTATAGGTATTTATCTCTCAAAATATATGAAATACAGTAAGCTACTTTTAGGATAATTAAGAGCTTCCTTGATGAAGTATTAAACTACGTTAAGTCATTATATATAAAATCCATATACCCTTTATACCATATATAATGGTGTAGGGCTTACAATATTTTTATATTTGCACAAATTTGCTCATTCCTTCCTGTCGTATGCCAGTCTAGTTGCTTCTTTCCTGCTCGTCCCTCTCTTCTCCAGCAGTTATGTGATTATTTTATCCCAAGTGTTCCTTGGTCGGCCCCTTTTGCGATTCTTCTGTATTCCAGCTCTCCATACTTTCTTAACTGGTCTGTTTTCATGCATCCTCTGCAGGTGTCCCCACCAAGATAGCTTTCTCTATTCAAAGTATTCTAGGCTTGGCTTTATTTCTAGATCTTGTCTTATATCTATATGTTTAATTCTGTCTCTTTTGGTGCCCCTCTAACTCTTCTTAAGTACGGCACTTCCACCGCCTATAGCTTACTTTTCTGCGGCTCTGTCAATACACATATTTCACAACCAAAAGTAAGTACTGGTCTATATATCGTTTTAAAAACTTTGATCTTTGTATCTCTATTTATGTCTTTTTTCTTTATGAAATTTTTGTTCAATGCGAAGTAGAGCTTATTGGCTTTTTGTATTCTGGTATTGATATCTATTTCTTGTTTCCCTTGTTCCTCTAGAGTTACTCCTAGGTACTGGAAATGATCTACTTGTTCTATATAATCTCCATCTATCACTATCTTCGGCTTTTCTATATTTTGTTTTTGAGCTTATTTATTCTTAATTCATTTTCTTTCAATGCCTTGTACCATATGTTTAACTTGATTTGTAGGCCTTTCTCACTTTCAGTCAGTATTACCACGTTGTCTGCAAATGCTCCTTCGCTTATTGATATTCTTTCTAGTTGAGTATGTCCTACTTCTAACTTCTTGATTCTGGGCTTGCATTTTTTAATAATATCATCCTTGAATATGATAAACAAAAGCGGAGTGAGGCTCTCTCCCTGTCTTAGTCCAGTACTTGTTGTAAATTTTTCTGAGGCTATATTGTTTCTAATTACAGAGTTTAAGTTGCCTTCGTATACTTTTTGCGTTAGTCTTATAATCTTTCCGGGTACTCCTCTGTCCTTCAAAATTTTCCATATTTTATGTCTTTGTACCGAATCCAAAGCTTTTTCTTGGTTTAGAAATGTCATATAATGTTGCTTTTTCTGTGATTTGTTTATTTGTGAAATCATGCTTCTGTGTACTTCTTCCACTTCTAAGCCAGCTCTGTAATTCTTCTAATGTACTTTCGATCTTTGCTCTTATTCTTTTCTCTATTATTTTCTCAATCATTTCCATCGCTGTACATAACACGATTATTTCTTTCTAGTTATTGCAGTCCTTTCCGTTTTCTTTCTGATGTATTGGGATAATCAACGCTTTCTTCCAGTCTTCTGGTAGTTCTTCTTTGCTCCATATCTTGGTGTAGATATCTAGCATTCTCTCTTCACCTCTTTGTCCAATATTTTTGATCATTTCCGATGTTATCTTGTCAAATCCGGGCGCCTTCCCATTCTTTAGGTCCTTTATTACTTGTTTTAGTTTGTTCTATTTGTTCAACTTCTTGTGTTTCATTGAGTAGTTCCATAAAATACTCGATCCATCTTTTCATGACATCTTTTTCTTCTGTTATTATTTCGCCGTTCTTTTTTCTAATGCTATAATATTGCTTTTCGGTTCGTAATGATTTCATTTCTCGATAGAACAGTTTTTGGTTCCCTTTAGAGACTTGTTCGATCTTCTCACCAAATTTTTTCCACTGTTCTTTCTTGGAAGCCTTTATTATCGCTTTGATGGTTAATATTATTTTCTATTTTTCAGTGCACCAACTAATAAAATCGGTCCAGTTTTTTGTAAAAAAATATTTGTTAACCTTTGATTCATGGATACTTTCAAAGCATTCACGTTCTACGCATACTACATACAGAAAAATCTAAACAGTTATTTACGAATTCATTTATTGCAAATCTTCTAAAGCGAAATGTCGGCTACAATAATAATTTTACTTCGAAGTTGGGAAACACTAGGAGCTTTCTTTCTCAATGCATTAGAGGTGTGTTTGTGTACGCACAAAGTTTTATGGACCGAGAATAATTTATTATATATCATAAATCCGATTAAATGTTTAGTTAAATGTTGATTAAAAACCATAACTTTCCGTATAAATGGGCCCATTTTGCCATACATATAATGGCGATAACTTCTCTATTGATGAATGTTGTTGATATTTGAAGTGTTTTTCATTCGATTTAATGTTTTATTACTATAGGCACAACGCCTAGAGGATATTATATTTATCGATTTGATAAAGAAAATTAGAAATAAATTAGCAGCTTTGATGTTTGTAGATTTATTTTTTAGTAGTGTATGTCAGAAATTTATAGTGATGGTCTCTTGTTAACGTTTGTCAATCTGTTCATCGTTGAATCTTTGACTATGATATTGTTGTAAGAATAAAGTTTTATGACTGAATCGAATTTTATGAAAGGGAAGATTAATAGCGAAAGTTAATTTGTAAAAAGACAATTCCAAAATGTTTTTACCTCTAGCAACTTCCCCCAAAAGGGTTGGAGCAATTTTCTCGAAAACTGAAAATCTGATCTGATAGGAAGAGATTATTTTAAAAATTCGTCGTTTCCAGAGTTCCTGCACTAGGAAGATGCCCAACTAATAAAGTCGGTACTAGTTTCTGGACAAAAAGTCTTAAAACTTATTTATAACCATGACATAATTTTTGTTCTGGCAAAATTTCCGAAGTAATAAAACATTTATTTAATACCAACAACATGCAAATTCCACAATGTATTAGAAATTTGCATATTATGTATATTAAGTCAGTTTTTTTACAAATGCGATTTTTAATAATTTATTATACACACACACAACGAGGGGAAGTTTATCATTTGCATATTTTTATACATGATGTTTTTAACTATACCTACTACACCTGTCCGAGCAGTCAGTCCACTCATCCATCTCGAAACAGATAAGAAAAATGTTTTACTCTTTTGTCTATACAGTGCAGGACTGAAAGGATTTATCTCTACATCTTGGAAAAATATATAATTTTGCCCGGACGTCTTGTTACTGTTATTTCTCATTCATTCAGCTGATCCAAGTTATTTTTTTTAATAATTATACTGTAGCTAGCAAATTTATAAGAAATGTAAAAAAGAGTATTGACCCTTGACTTCCTTATCAAGGCAAGAGATCATTTTTGGATCATAACACCTGAAACAAATAATTATCAGTAAATAGCTATTACACTATTCAATTAAATGTAAGAATAAATATTTTTCAGAAAAAATTGTTAATGTACTGAAAAATAGTTCACAAGTAACTGCACTAGTATAATTTATATTATTTTATATTTTTCAGTGCACCAGTGTATTTTTTTTGAGAAATATTTATTTATTTACATTAATCACGAAAATCGTTGAACGTTCACTTATACCTAAGAAGGTAGTACTTGTTGTACTTGTTATTATTATTCAAAGATCTAATAAAACATCTTCAGGGAAATACGCATATTATAGACTTTACCACTGCTGTAACTCGAAAACCGTAACTCTATGGAAAAAATGTTCATTACAAATGTTGCTACAAATAATTTTTAATTTGGCTGTCTTACATTTTTAATTTTCTACAGAAATTGCCCCCTCCAGCTAGCGGAAATACACATATTTCAGATTTCAACATTGTTGTAACTCGAAAACCGTAACTGAAAAAATGTTCAATGTTTTTCCGAATATTTTCTTATCTTTAATTCAGCTGTCTCAGATTTTCGATTTTCGAGAGAAATTGTCCCCTCCACCAACTTCGAAGGCGGTTTTTAGAGGGAATGAGATTTCGGATTGGAGCTTTTATGAATATAGTACCAATTCTCAAGTCTCCTCTTTCAACTGAATCAAAATCGGAGTACGTTTACTATATTTATACAGTGCGCGCACAAACCAAAAAAAGCAAATAGTCGAACGAACCTACCTCCTTCATTTGAGTTCTTCGGTCAAAAACCGTCAACAAATACCTAGTAATTAATATTTCAATTATTGTACATATCAGTTGACCCCTTTACAAAAATATTGATAACACTCCACTGCACCACAAATCCCATTCATTTCGAAAAAACACAGACGATATCCTATATATATAAATGTATATATGCAGAAAGTCTTAGTTGTGGATGAGATATGTATTATTGCGCCCAGTACTATTCCCCTACCGACACGAAAAATATTATTTACAGTCATTATCCTACTCGACCATAAAAATATATTAAAAACAATATTTGTCTTTGGTTAGGACGTTACTTTATAATTTTATACGCGTCCGGACTTAAATTATTGAAATGACTGTGTTTGTATATACATATATGTATATATGTATATAGGTAACCAAGACTATATTCTAATGTGAAGACGATTATAATGAAGAAGAAGAAGAAAACCCAGAAGAAGACGCATAAGAAGAAGAGGACAGACAGGATCTTTTAATGTAACTATATGCACCAGAACCGGATCTGGAAGATGTGTTGTGGCAATGTTCTTTTTGTAGGTAGTATATAATGTGATATCTTCCGGATGAATATGGCAGGGCAAAATAACTAATTTTGAAAATGGTAACAAGAGATTATGTATCAGCTACTGGAGCTTTTAGATAAAGGATATTTAAATGAAACAAAACGAATTTAAAATGTGCCTAAAATAACATAAAAAATTTGGATGAATTTGCACTTCCTCTAAATTATGAGCCCAGTCTTGTTGGTACTAAATTTATCTATTTATAACACTCAGATCATTAACATCAGGAAAAGCTAGATAAACATCACCATTAATTGTGCCTTCAGAAAATATGGGCCAATAATTGATACCAGCCCAAACGCTCACTTTTTTTGGGATACTGTGTGTGAGCTTCACATATCCAATCAGGGTTTTCTCTGCTCCAATATCTATAATTTTGTCTTTTAACCGTTCCATTTAAATGGAAAGTAGCTTCATCAGAAAACACTATTTCGTTCATGAATTGCAAATCGGCTTCCATTCTGCACATCATTAGTTGACAGAATTGTTGCCTTCTATCAGGATCATCATCATTTAATTCCTGAACCAACTGAACTTTATGAGAATGGTATTTTTCTTTATGTAAAGCTCTCAATATCGAAGATTCACTTACATCATTGTCGGCGGCAAGTTTTCTACTTATTTTAAGCGAATTTTCCTCAATCGCTAACAGCATACCTAACTTTTTTCCTCATCCAATTTAACAATTCGACCAGGTTTTTGAATAGTTTTTAAATGTTCAGTTTCACGAAATTTTGTTTCTATTTTGCTGACTGTAGATTGTGAGACGTGTTGAGCAGGGTATTTATTATTGAATATTTTACAAACTTCCTTTTGAGATCTTGTTTTATTACCGCATCCACTCATAATTAAAATGTCTACTCTTTTCGGATATTCGGAATTTCGGATAAATGAGCCATAAATTAAATACACACACAAATATTTTTCAATACACTGACGTCTGTCAGGAACCTACAAATATCAAAACAACAATAGCCTTCTAAATTGACAAAATCTTGTACGAGAATTCCATGATCGCCTTGCTTATTGTCACTAAGTGAATGGTAGTCATTTTGAACATTTAATTTAACTGTAAAATAAATTGAAAAATAGTTCCTAAACATTATATGACATCATTTTCTTCATTCTACTCTAAGTATCAAAATTTAACATTTTCAAAATAAATTTTCTCAGTTATGATTGCTAAATATTATTTTGATTTTTGATAATAAAAACGACATTTTTGAAAAGCCTACTATAAGTAACATTATCTGCTCTTTTTTTGATTGACGGCTTGAAAAAAACACTCTCTGCACTTTTGAAAAGATTCAGTTAAATCCATGATCTCAAATCCCATAACATTCTTCGGATGAGCTGTTTTTCGATCGCTCGATATAAGACTATATAAAAATACCTCAAGAACAAACTACCTATTATATTATCGCTCAAACAATGTCATAATTACACGTAGGTATAGAACCCACTCCCTATCTGCAACTATAAACATACCTACTTCCTAATCCCTTAACAACTCAAAAGTCAGTCTTCATCCATCGCTCACCAATATATCACCATCTTTCTCTCTCTCACGCATTGAACTTCTGTCTCATTATTATATTATTTACCTAAAATGTTTGAACGATGCTAGCCACAATTTTGTAACCTTCTTCAATAAATATGTAAGTATACCGCTATTCAAGATATTTGAGACAATGATTAAAGTGGTCTAAGGTCCAGTGTTGTCAAGAATATTATGTTTATTCATTTTAAGTAACCATTTGCATTGCGTCACAGATAAACTGGTATGTCGGAATCGTAAAATCAAGAATGATTAGAGTCATCTGATTTCCTGTTTAACAGGTTTTGATGATTTTTGTTATATAACCTACAAACATGACACGAGACATAGATTACAATAATTAATCGAGATTTGACAAATTTGTTTAATCCAAACTGATAAATTACGAAAAAAACATTAACTATGCATTCTCAATGTCAATTATTGTTCTTGAAAGGTGAATAAAAAAGTCACTAGCTGATAATGCTATCACATTGTCGGTATCTTCGAATACATCCAGCGTCATGTCAAGTTCTGTCTCAAATATCCTGTAAAGCGGTATATACCGAACCGGCCAAAAAATAAGACCATCTGCACCTTGTTAAATACAAAGTTTACAGAGTGTAACATACCTTTTATATATACCAAACCTATTATATGTGTACCTTTAGAACGAGCGATGTGGGTCATAAACTTGTCCTAATGGTTCCAAATTTTATCAGGGCATCGGATGTCTGCCTGTCTGTCTGTTGTGAGTAGGTCTATCGATAAATCAACTCTTCGGGGAAGTTATTTATTACTATTTGGTTGTAGTTGTTGATGTTTAATGCTTACAGTTTTTTTTATCGCTTCCTCTTCTCGTCAAAGTGAAAAATTATCGATATGTGGCTTTTGAACCATTTGTCGCATAGGATTCATCGTCAGGGCAAATTTAATTGGTTGATTTAAAAGCTTAGAACAACAAGGATGAGAAAAAATTACAGGATATTCAATTTAAAAAAAAACGTCGGTGACCTCACTATTTATTACGTGACCCTGTATAATATTTTTAAGGCTATTTTTTGGTAAAAATGGTACAATCAAACTTGTATGCTTTATCAATATTATTCCTTATTTTATAGCAATATAAAAATACCTATCGTTTTTGATCTTCAAAACTTGCTCCCTGTTTTACAATTTAGCCTTTGATTCGACAATCTACGCTGGTTTATTTACATGCCAATATTCCGACAAAATTCTGCTCATAGATAGCTTATTGCTGTAATATTGGAAATCAACCAATCAAACAAATTTGATTTGTACTCAATTCTGTATCAGAATGTTTTAGTATTGATTCTATTAGTGCTGGTATATACTTATGAAATTGGTACCAAAAGTCATCCATCTACCTATTGGTTATCTGACTGCACCACTTCAGAATTCTATTTGTCAGTGCATCAATTAGTATTAATAATAATAATTTATTAAGGATTACATACGAACCTTGATTAGAAAAATAGTATGTTAATAGGTTGACTGACTTATTATGTGCCCTACAAACCCCTAGCGAAATGCAAATAGCATCTGTGTGTAGACCTGAAGTCAATAATGATTTAAAATCTTAACTTCCTTAACTCTTTTTATCACATTGGCAATTTAAATTATTATAACAACCATCCTTGTAACAGGGAGCTTATCCGCGTACAGAAATACATTTAAAACACTCGATTTTTACATATTTAAAGTCACTTTGTGATAATTAAACCATTTTCTTATAATTTTCAAGGAAGCATTGGCTGTAACTCCATCCCAACTTTCACTACTACACATAATGACTGATATATCAAGTTTCAATAATCCATTAATATAGGCATTAAATAATAATGGACCCAAAATTTAACCTTGAGGGACTCCACAAGCCATTTTTTGTAAAAATAATCGCAGGACAGAATAGTATATTTAGTCCGATATAGCGGATTAGGAATTTCTTAAGAATGCGGTTTTCGATTCAGTTCTCTCGTGTGCCTATTTATTACGATTAATATGGAAAATACGGAAGAATAAAAGACGGTCGAAAAAAAAGAATAGTAGAATTGCTTGAGGTCAAAATCGACGCCGCTATGCAATATAAGACGTCAGATTCCTAGCTTTCTTCATGACAACTTCAATATACAGTTTTTTTTCTCTTAAACACAAAACATCGTCGTTATAGATGAATAATAAATGAAGAACCCCTAGAGCGCTGTTTGTACCTAGTTGTGAACGCGATAATTCCATTTTGATGCTTTCTTCCGCATGCTGCGATGAAATCTATAATTTTTCACCTACATATTTCGCACGACTAACCTTTTGGCATACAACCAGAACAAAAACACATCAATACGACAATATACACACTATGTTACCTTGAAAATGCAATGGGTGAAAAATAAGGAGAAGTAGCTGGCCAGGGAAGAACATTGAATTAGTACTGATAAAATCTATGTTAACAGAGTACTAGAAAGGATGCGGCTAATTTTCTTAAATGCGGCTATAAAACTCAGTCTATTTCGAGGGAAATACATTTTTTAGTTTCTTGTAGCTTATGAAATTATGAAGATTAATAATTAAACTTTATCATTAGGTGGTTACAAGAAAGTGGCCACTAAATACGGCAAAAAGACTACATTTTTAACAGAAGCAAATGCGTATTCGAAAACCTATTTTATTCCTCTTACCGATCGGTTCAGAATCGAGTAGACGAAGTCTATATTAGTGGCATCTGCTGCTTGTAAAAAATTTTTTCTGCAATCAAATTTTTATCAGTAAATATAGTATCAATACATTATTCGTCAAAGATTCGTTGAGTTTCCCTTGGTTCCACTGGTTGTTGCATTTTCAGTGGCAGTCAGTATAGTTTCGTTATAGCAGTAATGTCTTTCTTCTCGTGTTCTGGCGTCCTAGAAAAGTTACATTCAACTTTTCGGCGACCTGTGTGCAGTGCACCTGCCTTCTCACCACACTGATCTGGATCTACTTCATCGATATGGGAAAAGAGTGATCTATTGAGTGTACTTGTATATAAATTTTCTTTTTTCCTGCTGCTTTTTTTGTCTCCAAATTGGTGACGCGCGGTGTCCCAGAATTTATATTTTGCGATAGTTACGTTGGTATACATTTCCTGTCTATTCTAGCACGGCACGTCTGTCGGTCGGTAGGTAGGTAGGTATTTTAGGCCGTTTTGCGACATTATGGAATTCGAAGAAACACTGGGCGGGCGACGCAAGGTAGAGTCAGGGCAAAGTTTAGAAACACCAATCTTTGGTCGGGGTCTATTACTGACGCATGATACTAAAGTGAAATTTCATAGTAAAAAAACCTGCAGACAAACAGTCGAATTGTATATCTCCTCCGTTTGGTTCGTCGGTCAAAAATATATGGTTTATTGAGGTTCCTGTTAGTAGAAATGTATGTTTACGTATAAAATAAATGTTATGGAAAACGATAATGCGGTTGAATATTTTTATTTATGGATTTGAGTGGATGAATCTAGATGAGTAAAAGCAAGATTTATCGATGTTATAGAACAAAACGGGAAATAGAAGTTCAACTAGAATTGAGAAGGAAAAATAATCACATTCGATCTAAAAATAAATGAAAGAAAAATGAGAATATTTCAAAAGTTGTTTTCAAAATCGCAGATGTTCGTAGGTGTTTAGTTCTTGTACCCATTTTCAATCGGCGCTATTATTAGGTTTTATGTTTTACGTCAATTTTACAACCATCGATATAACGAAAAGCTTGACGCTAGCTAAGAAAGAAATAATACCATCTGAATGCTTTCGACACCGTGCTTGAAAGAAAGCCAAATGCATGCCAAATCGCGGGCATTTTTATTTTTTTGAGTACATGTTCAGGTCAGACATCCTGTATATTGTTATGTTATGACATATCGAAACAAAAGAGAGCGCACAGGCTTTTATGTTGTCGGTATTTCTTTGACATATTTAAATAATAATTTCGCAGAAAACTGACTGGGCTCGAGTAAAAATGGGACCATATATAATATATTTTCAGGACAACGCTTAACCACAAATTCAAAGATCAAACTTACCTATTTAAAAAGTTGCTTCGTTTTACTGCTATAGGGCGCTACAGTTCTCAAATTAATATAGTTTTTTCGAAATAATTTGTCTCCATTTTCACTCATTGTGGTATTAAGTATACCTATCTACATAAATTGGTATATTTTGAAGGAAACGCGATAGTTTTTTTAATACCTTGCAATATAAAACGAAGAATGAATATTTTTTTATTGTGGTTAAACCATGCCGTCCTTGAGGACTGTATATAAAAACCAAAAAATGGAACGACTTTATTTGTTGGTACAATGAAATATACAAAATAATATAAATTCTATTGGTACTGGTAATCTTTAACTTATGCAATTGTAATTTAATAGAATTATGTTATTATTCAGAGATCTCAAAACATCGCGGCGGAAATATTCATATTTCAGATTTTACCACTGCTCTAACTCGAAAACCGTAACTCCATAAAGAAAATGTTCATTTTGAATGTTGCTACAAATAATCTGGTCTTTAATTTGCCCGTCTCATATTTTCAATTTTCGAAAGAAATTGGCCCCTCCACATATCAGAAATACACATACATATTTCAGATTGTAACGTTGCTATAACTCGAGAACCGCAACTCTTTTTAAGAAATGCTCCATTTAAACATTTACGAATATTCTCTTATCTTTAATTCAGACGTCTCAGATTTTCGATTTTCCAGATAAATTGCCACATCAACACATCAAAATCAGAGCGCGAACATCCATAGAAAAAGATATGCCGACATATAGTCGAATTGTATACCTCCTCCGGTTCCGTCAATAAAAATGAAACACGCGTGTACCTTCAGGTACCTAGAAACGAAAAGCTGCAGATAAAAAACGAGTTATCGACGGCTGAAGATTCATTAATGGCCAGACAGAGTCAATTGTTGAAATAAAGCGATTTATGACAGACACTTTAGTTTGTTAATTTGTAATCAGTGTGTGTGAATTATTCCAATGTGTCCACCGATTGTTTGCTTCCAATAGTCTAACCGAGTCACGCTACAGTATTGATTTCGTAATAGTAACATGTTTTCTTTGGAAAGATCCCAATCTAAGTTTTCCTTTTTTCATGTTATGTTATTTTTTGTAATTGTAATTCTAATTCATAGACCATAATAGATTTATTAACAATCTGCTTCAAACCGTTACATTTAAAACAAAATTATATATTCATTATGCCCATTCTGATGCAAATACATAGCAAAAACAAGCATAAGGATTAAAAAACAAACACAGTAGAAAAACCTTGTCGGCTTCTTACACAAACGTCGGCCCCCGGGCGCGACAATTTTTGAGAATGCGGCGACAAAATGTCGCCCTTCTCGTTGTCGTCATTGTGTGGGCTATTCAAATGTCCGTAATATCACAGACTCAGACATGTATACGTACACCAAAGAGCCGGTAAACACTTCTGGCAGCAGGGTCAGCAGGAGTAAGAGCACACACATATTGTTCTGCGCTTGGCCCTTTCGTGCGAAACACACAAAAGATCGACAGACAGACAGACAGAGTGGGTAAGAGTGCGAGTGTGTGTGTGTGACAAATGTTCTCCGTTTCGCAGGTTGGACTTGCTAAACGCTCTCGACTGAAGAACAATGCAGCCGTAATAATAATAATAGGACAAGGGTTAGTTCGAGCAACGAAGTTCGAGTGTCTTAGTCCAATCAATTAGGTCTTTATAGATATAGGTACAATTTTTAGGAGAGAATACATACGAAATTATATGAAAACGATCGATGAGTTAAATTGTTTGGAAGAGTTTATATCAAAAAAAAAACTAGAAGATGCCCCTGACTTTTCCATCTATAGTGTTTGTAGTGCTTCTTGCAGGTGTACGAATTTATTATGTCAATTGCCATCCTAATAATAATCAAATTTCTGAGATAGGGATACTTCTAACCTCAAATATTTTCTTCGTATTGAAGTAAAGAAATAATTCTCTTAAGACATATGGACACTGTGGTGCAGAGCTTAGGGTGTATAATTACTATACATATGGGCGAAGGTTCGATCCCAACACGCCTGTTGTTCTTACATTTTTTTTTCATACTCTCTACTAACCAATAACAATATTACGTAAATTTTTATTATAATTATTAAGATATTCTTGCAGTGCATTTTTTAAATATTTATTTGCGTTTTCTTGATTCATATTATTTACAATGTTCACTCAAAAGGCTCGATTTGCTTAAAACAAAAGATACTTTTAGATATTAAACAATCTTGCTTTATATCAATTGATATTTTGAGTTATTATTACTAACAACTATTTGAATATCACGTTATCCAGTTAACAATTTACTCTTCGTAATACTATTAAAAACTGGAAAGGCAGTAAACACTCACCAGTTTTCAAACAATAATACTATCAATATTAAAAACATGAAACATCATGGGTGTCTCCAAGAGCAAGCATTAACTCCCTTAACTAATTAGAAACCTTTACAGCTTTTCTAATAATTATATTTTCAAAAAAGAACAAATATTAACCAACTATACAACAAATGGCCATCGACATCAACAACAGGTCAAAACACATTCCCGGAATTTTGTACCGGCTTGAAGGAATATAATATTCATAAAAACGCGATTATTATGGATATCAAGACCATGACGAATTGTGGAGCTTTACGAGCGGTTTCGTGGTCGCGGCGCGATTAGGGGCGTTTATTATTTTACACTACGTAGAAAATGGTGTTTCACTTTTACCATATAAGACGTAATAGAGTGAATATAGTGCGATCAATGTAGGTCTGAAAAGGAAATTTCACTGGAAGCCAACACGAGAAAGTTTAGCTTTCAATGACAATATAAGAAAAGTAACGATATGATCTGGAGTGCCACGAGGATCCTATCTGGAACCACTCTTATTGAATATTTATATTGATTATTCGTCCGCTTTATTCTTCTTTCTAACTCTATTATAATTTATATCAAGCAATATTAAGTTCTGTCTGGAGTCCTCTGGTATATGTCTAATCTCATTTTTGCGACTTCCCTTTGAGTCAATATTCAAACATTCTTTTGGTAATAACTTTTGAACGAAAAAAGATATCTACATGCGGTTTTGAGTATTTTATTACAAATGGAATTTACTTATTATTTTTCATGGAATAATTGTAGCATTCCTTTCAAAATTAAAAAAATATATATAAAAATTTAAACTTTTTAAATAGCGACCTCTATCATGAGCAGCAAAAACAAATATGGCAAGGTTATTTTCTTTACTTAACCAGCCATGCTTCCTTTCTTAAACGAGATATAGTTTGCTAAATTATTTTAAGGCAAACCAAAATTATAAGCATTTTAATCAGTTCATGTCCTACAATAAATAGTGATAGATCAAAAAGATTCAAAAGTCTAGCAGCATTATTTTGGTGATATCTTTTTCTAAACTTATATTGGACGGTTTTCAAGAAAAAACCTTTTTATACACAACCATAGCTCTTACGCGGTATAGTTAGGACCTTGAAAATAATTTCTAGCAATTTCCTACGGTCAATTTCCTCAAAAGATTTTTTCCCTACAGCCCTACGACTGTTACTTTTTGAGATATGCTACCTTTTCAGCCTTAATGAAAAACCCAGTATATACCAATATGAGCTTCTATGGTTCCGTTTTGTAATAAATGTTTCTTATATTGGTCTATGTATTTAAGTATGTATACGAAAGACTAGTCCGCTACAAACCCACCGTTTTCACTTAACCGCACGTAATAAAAGCTATTTAATAATTTCAGTATTAATATAATTTCTTTTATTACCTCAAGTAATGTGATATTTTTTCCATTACGGAATAAATGAATAAATACAAGCAATATTTTGCTCAAGTTACTTGATACTTTATTTCTTCTTTTTTAAATTTAATTTTGCAAAGAGCAATTGTTAATGTAATTTAGCCCCAAAATACGAGACCACATGGACAACACAAAAGACTGGAAAAAATAGAAGCACATTCCTTCATTCCCCCTATTGTACATGGATTATCAGTCCACGCCTATTACAATAGGATTAGAGAAAAAATATGGCGAAAACACTCTGTGTGTGTGTGTGTGTGTGTGTGTGAACGTGTGTAACCCAATCCTACCGGTGCTTTTATTTCTGTTCCCATTCTTCATCATTTGGGTGGTTCATTGAATGAATGGCCTCTACCCGATATAGGTACATATAGGTGGTAGGTATGGTGTGCCCTTTTTCGTTTTGCTTCGTTTACTCCACCGACGACCGGAAACTCAGTCAATGCGTTCAATATATTTCCAACAAAGCCCATTGTGACGGACGGTGCTGTTGCTGGAGGGATATCTCTACCTATTTTGAGAGAAAGTGCCAAAAACCGACCAGGTAAATCTCATTTGGACACAATAAGAACCCCCTTATACCTACCTCATTGGCATTTGTGGAGGTCATCTATCATTTTTTCTTCAGTTGCATTAATGTTGCTTTATAGGATAGAGGGATTATTTCTTTTTCCGTTTTTTTTTATAATTTTGGTTGAGTAGTGTATATAACAACTGGATTGATTGCCAGGGTGGTGATTTTTTTTCTTCAGATTTTGTATGAGAATCTACAGTGCACTCAAAAGTGTTCGTGATTGATGTATGGGTGGATCTCTAAAAGGAGAAGAGATACAGAAAAAGTTGAATAAGGACAGTTTTAGATAATTTTATATCAGTACCCCAAAGCTGTTCGTAGAAAAATTCCAGCTACTTGTGCTTTTCATCGAATAATTCGGTAAAAACTAAAATCTTGCATTTTGGAAAATGTTACATTCTTTTCTTACCAATTACGTACGTTTTGGTCGTCTAATATCATCACCAAATTTGTTTTTACATATGGATGCCATATTGGATTTCGATGTACGAGAACACTTTCTCAACTTTCTGGCTATTGATTTTATTAGTTGGCGCACTGAAATATGAGTATTAACTTAATTCGAAGAGTATAAGTACCTAGTTCAATAATAAGGATGGTTGACATAAATCTTGATGTGCCAAAATTCGGGAAAGAGCAATTGTAGATAACCTGTTACCCTTTTTGCTTGAATACAACGTCATACCGCCTACAAACCTGCTGTATTGCTTGGACAAATGGATCAGATTCCTACACTTCTCATTCCCCGTTGACATTATATACTTCTACTTCTCCAAGGCGTTCGAAACTTCTCCACAAACTTGAACACTTCCGAATAAGACGTCAGCTGCTTGAATGGACTTCTGCGTTTCTCTCCGACAGGGTTTTCAAAGTGAGAGTCGCTTCCAGCTATTCTCATTTCCATCAAGTCAATTCGGGAGTTCCCCAAGGCTCTGTTTTGGTACCTACACTATTTTTAGCATACTGTTCTCCACTCTGATCACGCTTTTTTCGCAGACGACAGTAACTTCTTTGAAAATCCCGTAACCAGTCCCGCTGATCTCCAGTCTGATCTTATATCTGAGCAATTCTGGACTGAAACATGGAACATACCTCTGATTGTCGACAAATGTTTTGTGTTACATGTTTACAATTTTTGATATCTCCTATTCTATTTCCAGAAAACACTTATTATATTCTTAATTTAGACGGGTATTAACTTACCTATTAAACGTTAAATGTTAAAACTGATTCTTTTTCAAACTCTGCACATTGACATAACTTATTTTTACTTGAATGTATAATTTGGAATCCAAAAAATTACTCCAATAAAAAAATCCCGATGGCCTATAGTCAGCGGGAAGGTAAATTTGAACAACCTTCTCATTGGTATACATACATGTTATTACATAAAATTGTCGTATGTGTCATAACCTTGCGGTGAGAGGTTTTTGTTTTGGCTGTTGAATATATAGATCAGGCAGAGTTCGAGTTCCACTTCAAGGCAGATTTTTTTTTTTCGCCTATTTCTTTTCAATATATATACTATATATTTTTTTAATCAGGGTCTATATTAAGATCTCCAGAAAATGTACAATTACATCAAATTTATATTGAGTGTTCATGTTTTTATGTTTTATATTTGTTATTTTTCTTTATTAATTTTTATTTTTTTACCTGTGTATTTTATGAAAGATTGCTTTGAACAAAAGTTTTAGTTACTGATTATATCTATAACCTAAAATTATTTTTGATGCTATTTACAGTGCGGCTCTTTTTTGATATTTTTTTAAATGTTTGAACGGTCGCCATTTTGAAACTACTTACCCGATATTGCCCAATAACGAACTCGACCGAGATATTTGAGAGATTGATTTTTGTAGCAAATTTGAACTTGATACCTTCAAAACTGCGACCTCTATCGTGTTAACAAATTTCGTAATATCCCATATATATATATATATATATATATATATATATATATATATATATATATATATATATATTTGTTTATGGTATATTAGTGAGCCCGCTACATAAACGGGACGTTCGTCCACCCGGCACTAAATTTATTTATTCACATGTATACTTTTCAGAATACTCTTTTTCAATGGTTTTTTAGTAATAGGCACATAAGAGGGGTAGAGTTTTCTAAGAAAACAATATTTCATATAATAATTAAGTAAACGTCGGCCCATGCTTCTGGTCAGCCCATTCTTATACAAATCTCTAAATATAACGCGTATTTGTCAGCCCAGCGGCGATGCCACATTTGAGGCTCACCTAGTAACGTATTGCATCGTATTGTAATTGCAGTCATAGATATATGAGCATTTCAGTTATCATCACGATTATATGTGTATCGTGGTTTTCATCTCATATTTTAAGTGCACGTTATTTCAATTCAGAAGTAGTTATGTCGTTTAGAGGAAAACTTTGTGTTAGTTTGGCGAAGAATATGACATTATCACAGGAAGAAGATCAGGTAAGTATAAAATATATATTAATATCAATACTTAAGGAAGGTCATGTCCTTTTGGATTTGGCGCGAAAGCTAGGAAACATCATTTATGTGATATATATTCTAAATAATACAAATTTTCAGAGTAATAATCAGATAGAAAGCTTACCAGACTTTAATGTTTCACCATGCTCAGAACCTAATCCTGGTTATATAGAAGTTCCATTAGAATCTTTTTGGGAAAATTTTGAGAAAAGTCAAAATCTTGACTCACATAATAGCTCATCCATTTGCTCAAATACAACAGACAGTTACAGATCAGATAACCAGTCAGGTCTCGAAACGGTATAATAGCAGTACAACAATATTTTCAAATCCAAGAAAATGGATGTAACTTATTTATTTGTTTTTAGTCTCTTCCTTCTAAGACTGTTGAGAAATTCTCAAGTTTCGAGAGCGAAGAAATCTTACCTGTGCCTAAGATATATTATCAAGATCAAAAGTCACCCTCAGAATATGAAATATCTGAAGACAACAGAGATCATAATGTAAATTTATCATCAACTAATAAAGATGAAAAAAATATACCTATAGATGCTGCCGTTAGAACTTATACGTATCTAGAAAACTTAATCGAGGTAAAATATTAATATTCATAGACAATCCGGATTAAATTCCTATTTAATTAATTTTTGAGTCAGGTTCTCTCTAAAATATTAAGTAAAAGTACTGGGCGATAAAAGAGTTTCATTATGTTTTTAAGTAAAAACTATGATTTTCTTTATTGAATGTGCACCAAAAATAGGTATTAAGGGTTTTCTGAAATGTGATCTGTCCGCATTGGTTGTAAATGAAAATTTACTTTAGCCTTTCACCATATACAGTGTGATTTATGTATGGCGACCATTAGATGTTTTCCAACTTACATTTGGATTAGAAACGTGAAATTAGGTTTGCATTCATTTGCAGTGATGAACGTTGTTTGTAAAATATTTTTAGTCCTGCAGCTTTTCAGGGTGTATTAGAAGTTGGAACCAACTTTCTTATTTCAAATAAAAACCCACTATTAATTAAATATTTATAACAGCTTTTGACATATGTAAAAAATGCGTTTATAGTACATTACAAACTTGTTTCTAGCAAACGGCCCAAAATTACCGAATAAGCAAATTATATTTCGTAAAATTATAAATGACTGGGACTTATTAAACCAAATAAATTCATGTTGGGCAAGTATGAAGCTATTTTCCAGCGAACTGACCATCACTTCAATTCACAATATGTAGACTTGCCAAGAATGTCGCGAGGAAACTTTTCAAGATCGAGATAGGTATAATTTTGCCATAATAAAAGTTATTGGAGACATTATATTGTTGGTAATCAAATTTTTTCTATGATTTTTATTGAATATCTGGATTTAATGTTCAGTTTAAATGGGGAATGCATAGGGAACACATATTCAAATGCAATTTTGCATCGAACGATTTCAAAAAATAAATATTGCAAATTTAGAAAAATGAGTTTTATACAATTTGTCTAAAAATTTGAAGATGCCTGCGCTTATATAGCTAGCTTAAGCAGCTGATAAACTCTTACGAGTATATTTAAATTTTCAATTCGGAAGAGTTTCTGTGATACAAGCCTTTTTACAAAGTACTACGACAGTATATTCTAAGGGATTTTTTGGATTTTTTCATTTTATGTCAAAAAAAAATTGGGGTTGCGTCAACTTATAGTTCGACTATTTAAATACACATTTCTATTTGAAATGAGAAAGTTGCTACTTAGTTATGGCCCACCCAGTGTGACAGCACATTACATTTTGAGTCTCCAATCCGACTTAGAGATGAAAAAGTTTTATTGGACTGTGCACGTGGATAAATCAACATATATGTAACCATAAAATGTGGGAAGATTGCAACCAATTCTCACAGTTAATCTGCTACAGGTTTCGAATTTACAATGTCATCGTCAGGCAATGGAATTTAACACGTAGTTGTACACAAAACTAGAATTAAAACCATAGATAAGAACATAAAATTGTATACATAAAATAGTTGTACGGTTGTGAATAAAATTGTTAATGATTTAAACTAAAACTAATGTCGGACAAATCACTGGCACATACCAAACTATAAACACCCGGCTATGCTATTATTCAGTGCAGATCCCATACATGGTAAAAAAATATGTTTTTATTTTAAAAACATTTTCTGTGACACTTTCTCCTTTTTGAAAAATGGGAATATTATACCGATGAAGCTTTTTTGATACTTAATATTACATTTGTTTTCTAATTGGTATTGTATCCGAATTCTTGTTATTATCATTATTTTAGAAAAACTATAGATACTTATATATATATATTTTAGTCGCAACAATCGAATAGTACAGTTTCAGCTAAAAAAGAAACTGATACGCGTATCATGGAGCATAGAAGAATCTCAAATGGAGGACCAAATTTCACCTCCGAATATATAGATCACAAAAGTAAAAATATAATATCGGATACCACCCAGGTATAATTTTCATTTTTTTATCTATTGTTATTGATGTAATATATTTTTGCAATTCATTTTCATAGGTCACTGAGATGGTACAAAAAATGCGTGAAGAACGTGTTGTCCCTTTTAAAAATAGGAATAGAAATACTGATAGAGTTCTTCATAATTTCGGAGCGATAACTGAGGTGAGATGAATTAAATATATATATTTTCTCTCTCACATTATTGGATCCTTTTCAGAAACAACCAGAATTCAAGTTAGACATAATAGATAATTATAGAAGGTGGACCAAGAAAAGTAGTTGCCCGTACTGCTATATTGAAGTTACTCACTTTCCTCGACATTTAGAACGAAACCATGCAAATGAAGGTGCTGTGAGAGATATTTTAGCAAGGTCCAAAAAAGATCCTCAAAGAAAAATGATATTGGATAGTCTACGTAGACAGGGAAACTATGTACTAAACAGCCAACTGGAGAAAATACGCCCTGTGAGAAGACCAAGAAACGAAGTTTCTTCTGAAAATTATTTGCCATGTAATTGGTGTTTGGGATTCTTCAAAAAGCGCTATTTAGGTAGACATAAAAATAAATGTAAGATGAATAAAACTCCTGCAAATATAAGAAATAACCATCTATCAGAATCACAGGCTTTCTATATTTGTGAAGGTCAAAATAAAGAGTTTTATGATTCGCTCAGGTTAAAAACCGAGGTTCTGAATAAGATGCGTGTCGACGAGATATCAAAAACAGTTATGGAAGATATTTTGATATGTAGCTATGGAGAGGCCCAGTTAAGGAGACACAAACGGGTACAATTGGCTACAATGGTATCTAACAAAATGAGAGAGCTTGGACGGCTACTAATTGTTTTGAAACAGACTATTGGTATTCAGTATCTCATTGATGCCCTCAAACCAGAGTACTTCGATAACATTGTAACTGCTACGAAGATAATTAGTGGGTATAACGAAGAGACAAGAAATTTTAAATCTCCTAGTTTGGCGCTTCACATGAGCACAAGAATAATTCAAGTATGCGATATAGCTACGAAACTAATTATCAAAAAAAGTAGATTTATCCATTGTGAAAACCCCGAATATACGCTCAAAGAAATAAAACGTATGAAAGAATTAATATCCTGCCATTTTAATTCAGAAATTTCCAGCTTAGCCTTGAAGGATCTCAACGAGAAGCAATGGGAGAATCCTAAAATGTTCCCTCTTACATCAGAACTTCAACAATTTCAAAAATACGTCATGAATGTAGCAAATGATGCATCCAAGCATATTAAAGCCAATGAAGATTTGCAAGTCTACTTTCGAAAACTAACAGAGTGTGTTATGGCCTTGACTTTACTAATTAACAGAAAACGCATAGGCGAGGTTCAGTTCTTGAAAGTTCATACATACACAAATAATAAAACACAGTCAAATCACGCTGAAGAATTTCGTGAATGTTTAACGGAAAGTGAAAACATGTTAACAAAACACTTTAAAAGGGTTATTACTGGTGGTAAAGGTAGCAAGCCAGTAGCGATTTTGTTCCCTAAATCAATTCAATCGCTCATTGATGTTATGTTATCTGTTAGATCACGATGTGTGCCCAAATCAAATGAGTACTTATTCGCTAATCCAAGAACACCCAATAGATGGCTCAGTGGTTATCATATGTTGAAAAAATTGGCAGATCTATCAGGTGTGAAAAATAAGGATTTGTTCACATCAACAAGGCTTCGGAAACAAATCGCAACTGTTCTTCAGGTCATGAACGTCACAGAAACTGAAATGGAACAATTTGCTAATTTCATGGGTCACACTAAAAAGACCCACGAGGAATATTATAGGTAGGTATATATTATATATTCTCTATATCAGAATAGATCAGGTAACTATATTATTAAATGATACTCAATTTAATTTCCATGTTACAGTTTATTTTGAATTAAATACTTTTTTAAGCAATTATGATTCTCTCCGATATCACATTTACATATTTGTGAAAAATGAGCTTATAACAAATAAAAAGTAGGGAAAAATAAAATGATCTTATATTTTCCCATATATTGTCATCTTAATCATTCAGGTTACCTCAGGATATTTTTCAAACAGCAAAGGTATCAAAAATCCTGATTGCTATAAACAAAGGCCGAGGGGCGCAATATAAAGGAAAAAACCTGGATGAGATAAATCTGAGTGATATAGATTCAGATTCAGATGATTCAGACCGAGAAGTTATTGATAATATCAAATCAGAAGTTAAGAAAGCTTACACACAGAACCATGAAGTTCAGGACATAAAAATAAGCCAGCCAGCGGCAAGCAAGACACAGGTTCCGAAAATTATCCAGAATAAGGATGAAAGCGAGTCCGATCTTGAGTCTTCAGTCACGAAGAAAACATCTAGAAAATTAGAAACCGACGACGAAGATGACCCCCATCCAAGCAGTATGATTAAAGGTATTAACAGAAAGTTTTATCTGTCTCAAAACCTCAATTTTTAATTTATTTATTAAAATAATCATATTACGAAAGATCTTGATTTGATTTGAATGTCTGGTTTTAGATCATCGTACACGACCAAAATCAACAAATAGAAAACCTTCTCAAAGACAATCTTGGTCGAATGAACAAATTAGAACTGCACGGAAGTTTTTCAAAAAACATATAGAGAATAAAATTGCTCCAAAAAAGCATGAAGTAGAAGAATTCATGAAAAAATATCCCTCTCTATTTAAAAATAGGAGTTGGCAAATAATCAAAGCATATATATATAATTGCTATAGAAGTAGATAAGATTTAACAGTTCTTCTTAAGTTCGATTCTTTTCCATTGTTTCATAAGTTAATAAGATTTTACTGTTTTTTAAGTTAAACTCCTTCTTATTTCCATTGTTCTATGTTGTTTTAGTTTTTGTGAATTGGATTGTTCTTATTTCTGTTATTTTATATATTTAAAATTTGCATTCTAAAGATGGTGCATATAAAAATGTTTTCTTTTTCAATAAAATTTTTATTTTCATATTCACGATTATGACCTTTTTAATCCACATATGCCTTTACTTCCGCCCTCAAACAAATTTCATCGAATATAAAAAATGTCTGATGATGTCGTTAAACTACTAAAATTTTCAGCGTTCCAAGATAAATAACAGTTTTCCCTGTATTTTTTCCTCTGGGATACGCCTTAAAGCAGTTGGTAAAAGTCTTCAAGCTATCTTTCATCCTAATCTTTTGAGCCTTTTTCGCATAACACGAGAATTACAACGTTGTCAGAATGTGGGCTAACCAAAATGATTATCATGTAAGGAGTACGTATAAACTTGGGCTTACAAATGACCTGATAACCTAAGGAGTATAAGATGGTTGCAAAGTGACCTCTGACGGTGTTCTTCTGAGATAGGTGGCATATAAGCCATGTAAATTTTGTGTAATAGTCGGCCCAAACTAAAATTTAAGAGAAGTATATTTACACGTTTCTAAGTCAATATAACGCTATATACACAGGGATACCTTGGTGAGCCCGAAACCGGGCCGACCGACGTTTGTATGGGCTGACCAGAGTGCAGAATATGTATTATACGGGCTCACAAATGACTCTCTACATATCTATATATATATATATATATATATATATATATATATATATATATATATATATATATATATAAACTTTTGAACCAAATGTTTTTTTGGACTAACTTATAGAAATATAACAACATGCCCTTGAAATTTTTTCGAAATTCAGATATGTGAACGATCGCAATAGGTACATTTCTATAAGAAATTTATCTAAAACCGACATAGGTTTTGTATAAAGATCGGTGAGATCAAAAAGATCATTGAGACATAATACATATAGGTAAGTCAGACAAGACCTGAGACACGAACCTACCTAATTCTTCTGGGAATTGACATAAGGACACATTGATTCCTAACTATAAATACATTCTGCTGGTTAAAAATCAAAGAAAAAAGATAGATGATATTATCTCGAGCACGTGATTCAGCTACAGACACAGAGTACCTACCTACCACCGAAAAAATGCGCCCAAAAGAAGAAGAGAATGCCTTCGTTAGAAAGAAAGATACCATACGATGGTGAAGGGATATACCTACAGAATATCCAAGGCGAGGAAATTATCAGCATCTCTAAATCGGTTATAGATGTCGTGCTCAGAAAAATTTAATGGCTGTAGTTTTTGAAAAAAAGTGATTTGTTTTTTTCTTTAATTTTAGTTGAAGAACCAGTAGAAACCTGAAAGTACAAATGGCGTTTACAATATTATCTTGCGATATTTCTTTCGTATGAATAGACTGAAATGAAAGCACTCGCTGTATTAGATAGCATTTTCACTAAAAATGTCCTTTTTAGTTTTGAGATCTTGAGTATGGAACCCTTCTACCAGAGAGTCCTACTCCCACGGAGAACGAATCGGAACACCAAACCAGACCCATCCAGAGACATGCACCAAGAGAGAACAGCATGAGAATTTCTCCTACATACATGTCTTAAGGAGTTTCCCGTATGGAACCCTCCACCTTGAAGTCTCAGTCGCGGAAAAATTCAAGAAAATTTAACCATCGAGCTGAGAGAAACTCCTTTGGGTATTACAGCTATGGAACCCTCCAGTTACCAGTTGAAAATACCATCAAAATCCAGCCATAGAGTTCAGAAATATATAATAGACTTTCAGGTACGGAACCCACCACATTAAATCCCACGGGCACTGAAAGTGTGACAGTACTTTAAGATATCTCAAATAGTGTAAGAGCCAATACGGTACATACACACAGACGTTCATCGCTTCCCAAAGAGCAAAAATTTGACATATCCTGACTTTTATCTCAACTGGTATATCAGAAATTAGGTGTACCAACATAAATTTCAATCGGAGAAAAAATAACTACAACTTTTTCGAAGCATAAACAATGTTTTGAATCTCATAGTGACACGACGTTACCAATGCTTAAAAAATAATTGGAATTTATTTTAATACCATATTGTAATGAAAACTGAAAATACTACTTACTCTCTGAATAGAATTCATTAATTT
The DNA here is from genome assembly GCA_958507055.1 of Crioceris asparagi. Taxonomy (NCBI): domain Eukaryota; kingdom Metazoa; phylum Arthropoda; class Insecta; order Coleoptera; family Chrysomelidae; genus Crioceris; species Crioceris asparagi. The sequence goes on along the minus strand of OY293831.1, from coordinate 15,829,000 downwards.
GTTAACTTGTTAACTTCCATAAATAAAATTCTGTAATAATTACTATTTACGAGGTACTAATACTATACCCTATTCTCATCTTGAACACACTGTATAGTGGATGTTCTTACGACATTCTCCTTTATTCGGGTGGTGGTGGTATACGCCGGCCGCGATGGCCATGGGAGCGAAGCGATCCTCGTCATCTTCATAGTCATGGTCGTCATAGTCTCTCGGCAATGCCAGGAATGCCGGGACCACCGACAGACCGACGGACGGCAAGCGTATATACAAGAGCACCGCACATAGTAGATAGACACGTAACACCGACTTTCCGAGTTCATCGTGTGGTAGAGATACCAGAAAGAAAGACATCGCAGTGGTAAAGCATACCCAGAATCGCCCGAGTAGAATTAAGGCTTGCGATATTTTTGATTTACGAAAAGACTGTTAATGAGAGATGAAAAAACTAGTTCATTATTGATATTAAAAGAGTATTAGATTTGAGCTCGAGAACCGAGAGCTAAAATCCAATATTCTTCCCGTCTATAAAATAATAGATTATTTTTTCTGAGGCGTGAAAAACGATGATTTAATATTAAAAAAATATTACAATATATTAAAGTCAGGAAGTTATCGAAGAATTAAAATTTGAAGTTTAAATGGTAGACTGTCGTACTTATAGCGACAATTACACCTGCGATGTTAAAGAAACCTTTAAAGTAGCTTAATTCTGTAATTTGATTTCAAAATAATTGCGAACTTAGTGGTTGTTTGTTTTTAAAAAATGTTTGGTCTCGACTTATCTCCGACTTCACCGGAGTTAGGAGAAGAAGCTAAAGTAGCGTCACAAATTATTGCCAGTTACAAATCGTATTTATACCAAGGAAAACAGTCCTCACTTTTTTCCCGAGGAAAAAAGTATCTTAATAAAAAGTGATACTTTGTTAACTGCCAACAAAAATAAAATGTCATACCTTTCTCCAGTCACAGAAAAATAGTTATATATTATACAAGGGAAGAAAGTATTAGATTTAATCTAATATTCTTCCCGAGTTCTCTGTGACGGGAAAAACGTTGATTTAATATTGAAAAAGTATTACAATATATTAAATTCAGAAAATTATTGAAGTGACATTTTAAGTTTAAAACTGGTAGTCTCTTGAACTTGTAGCGAAACCATTAAAGTAATAAAATATGTCAATTTAATTTTGTGATTTAATTTAAAAATTTCGAACTTGTGGTTGTTTGTTTGTAAAAAATGCCTGATTTCTGACTTCAACAGAGTTTGTAGAAGCAGCGAAAGTAGTGTCACATAAATAACCGGAAAAAATGTACTCAATGTGATACTTTGTCACCTGTCAACACAGGTGAAATGTCAAACGTATTTCCCTGGTTACAGAAAAAAATACTTTTTTATAATTTGTACGCGTAAAATGATTCATTCACATTCTGATATATAGAAAGCTATAAATTGAAGTATTTGCACATTATTGTTGTGTATCAACATAAAATGTGTTATGTACGAGTAGAACTTATAACCCGAGGGGTTCGTACCATTACAGTACTCCTTTAAAGAATAGAAATCGACAATTTCTATTCATAAATGAAAAAAGTCAGTCTCAAAAATGTTCTATTTTCATCATTATTAAATTTATATTTTATCAAATTATCATTATATTATTTTTTAAGAAGGAAACGTGATCTAATATGAATGGGACTTGAACTCACGATACTATGATTAGTGGACGGCATTTTTATCATTGTGCCAAGCATTTCACTTATGAAGGTTTATGATATTTTGTTATGTGCTATGTGATCTGCTTTGTTTATATTGTGTGCTAATGACATAATGGTTGTTTTTGGCAAGGATGGCATATTCGTCAAAATTGATTTTGTGGATTTAATTCTTTTAAATTATATTTGTTAACAAGGTTATTTTATTTTATCTACACTTAAACATCAAACTACAACATAGTTTTTTCAGTGCTTCTACTTGGCTATTTTTGGGTGAACAGGGTTGAAGTAATCTCTTTCGCATTAATGAAATGGTTTATAAGTTAAACACACTTTTTGACCCAGTAACCAAACGGAAGAGGTATACAATTCGACTGTTTATCTGCTTTTTTTCATTGATGTTCGCGTCTTTAGTAAACGTTCTCAGATTTTCATGATTCTTTTTCATTTAATACAGGACTATTGAGATAGACTCTTTTTGAGAATCGAAAATTTGAGACCATATTAGACAATGGGAATTTTTCAAAAAAATCATAGGTTTCCGAGCTGTGGGGAAGCCTGAAATATGTGTATTTCCGTGATGTTTTGAAATCTCTGAATAAGTATAAGCAACGTATTATTTCGTATCTTTGGAGAACGTTGAAAGATTTTGGTGACTAATGTTGAAATAAATATTTAAAAAAAAATCATTTTAACTACAACTGCTCAACTTCAAAATTACCAGTACCAAAAGAATTAATATTAATTTGCATTTTTCAGTGCACCAACTAATAAAATCGGTCCAATTTTTTGTAAAAAAAATATGTATGTACCTATGTATAATAAGAAGATCACAATCAGTCCCTAACATTTTATACATATTCTACATATCCAGATGAATTATTCTACATATGCAATATATGTATAACACTCTCCCTGAAATGGAATCATTTGTATAATATGATGACTGTTGATCTCTTTTCCCTTTTATATATATATATATATATATATATATATATATATATATATATATATATATATATATCCCGAATCTCCTCAATTATTAATCAAAGAAGGCGATCCAATAAACGAACGATAGTGACGTCAATGTGCATCTACATGATAATTATTGTTGACGAAACCGAAACGAATTCGGACAAATTAATTTATTTCCATTCGAATTTTTCGTGCGGCTATCGAGTTCTCGTTAGTAACGAATCGTAACGAATATTATAATATACATATATATAAAGGTAGGTACATGTACAGGGTGTTGCCTGATAAAGCTGACACACCATATTTTAGTGGTGATTTGCAAAGTAAATAAATATTTTCTACAAAAAATTGGACCGACGTTATCAGTTGGTGTACTGAAAGGTTCAAAATAATATTAATTCTATCGATGCTGATACTTTTGAAGTTATGCAGTTGTAATTAGATTGATAACTTTTGGCACCAACTTCACAAGTACCAGCACCAATAGAATTAATATTATTTTGTATTTTCCAGTGCACCAACTGATAACGTCGGTCCAATTTCTTGTAAAAATTATTTGTTTCACAATTTTGAGTGCTACATTTGTCAGAAAAATCTTTGAACGTTCATCATTATCCATGTATGCTTTGCTTGTTTTTGCTATTATTCAGAAATCTAAGAACATCGTCGCGGAAATACGCATATTATAAACTGTACCACTACTGTAACTCGAAAACCGTAACTCTATGGAGAAAATGTTCATTACAAATGTTGCTACAAATATTCTGGTCATTAATTTTCCATTCTTAGATTTTCAATTTTCGAAAGAAATTGCCTCTCCCACATATCGAAAATACACATACCTATTTCAAATTTTAACATCACAGAAACTCGAAAACTCTTTTGAAGAACTGTTCAATTTAAACGTTTCCGGATTTTGTTATCTTTATTTCTGTCATATCGGATTTTCGATTTTCGAGAAAATTTGTCCCCATCACCCACCTTCGGGGGCGATTTTCGGAGGGAAGGAGATTTCGGATTTGCGTTTTCATGAATATGAGACCATTTCTCTTCTTTCAAATGAATCAAAAATCATCAAAATCGGAGCTCGTTTACTATATATAAAACGCGCGCACGAACAAAGAAAAAATAAAAAAATATATAAAAATTAAATAATATACTGAATTAATAAATCATCAAAAAAAAATAGTTAACAATACCTAATCTCAATTAGTCAATTTTCAAACAAAAACTGAATCAAAATTGGTTTATCCGTTTTGGAGTTGTTTGACTCAATTTTTCAGTGCACCTCCTAATAAAGTCGTTCGTAGTTTTGTAAAAAATGTTTTCATATTTTTAAAAAACATCCAATATAAATGTTGTCATATATGGCCTGTTTTCAATTTTGAGGTCTCAAATTTACGATTCTTCAAAAAAAAATGCTCCCTCCACTAATATAAAGCCAAATTTGTGGAAGAAGAAAATCGTGTATTTTTTCAATTAGACCATTTTATTCATATAGATCTTCTGAAATTTATTTCCTATAAAATATGGAAATTTTGTCTTCCATGCATAATTTCACAATAAACTAATAATATATAATGCTCAAGGTAAATGACTTATGTCATCTTTCACAGCTTGGTGTCAATGAGTTATTTCGAAAAGTATTGAAAAAGACTATACCTATAGTTTTATTATAAATCAATTTAACCTAAATATTTAGATAACTAGGCTAGATAAAATGGCATTTGTTAATGATCTAGATATGTCTCAATAATTATTATTAATAATCACCTATTCAATGTTAAGTGTTCTCAATTAGTTATATCAATTCCTAAATGAATGCATAAATTTACAATCATTAATTCTTTATAACTAACACATACATCAAGATAAAAAAATGATCTAAAGGTAACATTTTTTATGTTTTTTTCTTCAGAATCAAACAAAGTGTTTCATTTAGGATAATATGCCGGCTAACTCATAAAACACCCTGTATATGTCCAGCATTCTTTGTTGCCGGGAAATTGTAGATGTTTAACATCACATAATTTTGTTGATTTAAATTGGATAGCAGTTGAGAATTTGTATGGACAAAAAGATGCTGGATTTTTAAATAGAAAACCCAAATCTTTGTAAGATTCGAGAAGGTTACGGTGGTCTCTATCAATAACATTATAATTTTATTTGTGTTGATTGTTTCGTTAACAACATGAATCTTCATGTGAAATAGAAGAAAACTTGTCATGTGTTTGTATTGCTTAAGGTAAGTTTAAGTCAGAAAAATATCAACAGAAACAATGGGGGTATTAGATAAGAAAGATAAATATTTGGAAACGGTAAAGCACTCTTCAAAGTTAGCGAAGAAATAAGCTGTTCAAGATGAAATAAAAACATTTAAACATTTTGGAATGATTTCTTTTATAAATATTTTTTTAAACAACATCTTTGGGTGATCTCATAAAATAAAAGTAGTATACAAAACGTTTTTCATTTCCTACCACTATCCTGAGTAGCTATTTACTTACTGTACTTACGGTTGTTATTCGTTTTATTAGCTATTTATTCTACTACCTTCTTTACAATAGTTGTTGCTTGTATATATCATTAAGTAGTCCTAGAATTAGTAAATTTATTCTCGAATCTTCCAGAAACTATATGTGAGGTGCACTTTGTCACAGTATTGTCAGTTTTGGTCAGTTTGTCAAGCTTCTAAAACATCATTACAAGCGTCTAGATAATCATAGAACATTCTCGATGAATGTTATGTCTAGATTCAGATATATAAAGCCGTGTCGATCACGGGTCATAAGTCAGTCGATGAAAGTCAGTCTATGAAATTAGTTCAGACGGTCAGAGGCCTGTGGCAGTTTAGAATGTCAAAGTGGCAAGTAGTAACATTTGTACTATTACGGAAGTTGGTGTACAAAGTATTGAAAATAAACGTTTTGGAAGCAATCTGCGAACTTTTGAGTATTACGCAAGTGAACTCACCCCACAACGTTTAGCACAGGGTTAAACGTTACAATATTTTCAGGCATTGGTCTCCCTGTATGAGTCAAGATTATCTCTAGACCGCAGGGATCGATTTTGTTACTTTCTTTTTTGTTTTGTAGGGTAATGATACCTCTCGTCGGAGACACATATAAGGCATCCTTCTAGCACTGGCTGCCAGGCAACAGTTGAAAAACTGATTTTGCTCAAAAAAGGTATGTTCAAATGAAAAGTATATTTTTTTCTATTTATTCATATTCTGGTTTAACTGCTTCACTTGGGTATGACAAAGTTGACTCTGACAAATATTATTTGTTTGGACACATTAAAATCAATGGTCAAACGGCCTCATGCTACGACTTTTATACTTGATTTGTGAAGTTTTTTTTATATTAATTCCTGAAACTGTTAGATTTAACCCACATCTCTAAATTATGTATGGGCATATAAAAAACATTATGCGAGTAAATTGAGTGACAACTTGTTAAAAGTAAATAATTTGTTATTAATTCCAGACAAAGATCTCTGGCAGCAGCTCACAAAATAAAGAGTTAAAAGAGACCGTTTAAACGGATAATAATAATCATAATGTGGTGGGCCCGTTGTTGTGTTACGTATTTCTGAATTGACGTTGATCCGGATTAGGTCGTTGTGGCAACAACACGATGAAATATTTATTTTTATTCAACATTTTTTTTAGATATATATATATATATATATATCTAGGTATATGTCATACAGGGTGTTCCGTATGGTAGAATCGCCAAACACCTATATCATAATAATATTGTCTTTTAAGTTGCAGAATTTCGTGTATTTCATTAGATAATCTTCTGAAACGAAAACTCCAAAGATTTTATAATAAGGTACTTTATTTAATGTTTAATTCGATATTTTCTTAATTATGCATTTTCTTGCTAATTATGTAATTCATAAAAAAGCAGAGGCAATCATAAGAACTGCCGACAGAAGTGAAAACCTAGAACAAAGGAATGACAAAATTATTGAATTTTCTCAATTTTTTAAATGAAATTATTGACATTTGTCTGGTTTTCACATCAACTGGCACTCCGAGCAATAATTATTTTCATTTTTATACACTTAATTAATCGAACATATGATGGACTGCACAAGCTCAATACCAAATATCAATATTGTATTAGTATTAACATACGCTTAATGAACTTTATTTTCATTATTAGCTCTCTCGTTAAGTTCAATAATACTTGGTCCATTTATACTTTAAAATATTTCGTTTTATCCTAAAAAATATATAATTGGCTTATGGTAACTGGAATAAGAAACAAATATGTTAGACTGGAATTTATCTAAGTAAAAACTGCATCGATCGTTGTTTTATATTTTTAGTACTTAATTTTCGATTATTAGACATAGCCAAACCTAATGATTCATTAAGAAATTCAATTAGTGGTAGATTTTTATCATTTGCAAAGTTGATATTAAAAGTAGTAAAAGTAGTAAAATTATTCCCCAAATCTTTTTTCGAGTATGTACTTCTATCGTATAAATCAACAAATTTTCGATATTAAATATGAAATTTTTTTATTAAATACTAACAAATCCTTCTATCAGTGCACTATATAATATTCATTGCAATATTTATTGCAGATATCAAATATTAGAATAATAAATAATATACATTTTTTTACACAAATATCAATAATAATATTCGAAAGTAAATACTTAGTTCTTGTCATTTATTTTTCTACATAAATATATCTAGTTCTCACTATTGTACTGCACAGCAATTCTAAAATTAATCAATTCAAATTGTATTAGTAGAGAAGAGAGATGTGGTGTTAGTGTACTGTAGTGTAAATACACTGGCCGCTATACTATGCGCAATACGTCACAAGCATGTCGAGGTCATCGGTGTCGCGATCTAGGAAGATTGTACTCATCCGAAAAACGCCTAACGTTCCTATAGAAGCTTTCACATAAAACATTTTTGATTGTATCAATTACTTGCAATATGAAGATTTTATATTTTGGTCAATGTTTGTAAAAATTCCGGCCAAATCCGGAAATTATCTATATAAAAAAATATCACATGTTCATGTATTTTATTATCTGAAACGTCTGGACCACTTATTTTCAAATCTCATTATTATAAAATATAGTCTCATGTCAAACTCGATGTAATTGTTAAACACAGGCATGTGATAGTTAATAGCTCCTTCCTGGGACAATTTAAATAATATTCCTATGTTTATTTAGGTACTTGAATTTACCATAAGAGATACTTTTTTTCTAAATGACAAATTGACTATGGATCACCCTGTATTATACATTAATTGTGGATTGAAAGAGTGCTTCGTCGTCGAACGAGAAAAATTCGAGCGTTGCCTTGCTGGATTATGTAAAACAATTCAAATGATGGCTTAGGTTATGTAATGTTAATGTTGAAAAATCTTCTTCCTGTCTGATATGTATGAAGGCAAAAGCTAAGACTTGACCAAAAATATCCCTCAACAGGTTTAGGATCAAAATATCATTCACCAAACCATGGAGAATTATTGCTTTTAATTTTAATGCATACTTTTTCGAATACACTGAAAGTGATTTCCATCAAATACCTACACCTAAAATAATGAAATTTTTAGAAGGAGACTCGGGACCAACTTTAAAAATAGGTTCAAATATTTATTTCACACTTTTGAGAGTAGTCATGAAAATCGTTGAATGTTCACTAATACCAAAGAAGATAATAAGTACTTAACCTATTACCCATGTATTATATTCTTTGCTTGTACGTGTTATTGTTCAGAGGTCTCAGAACATCGCGGCGGGAATGCACATATTTCATAGTTTACCACTGCTGTAACTCGAGCACCTTAACGTTTTTTTGAGAAATGTCCAATTTAAATGTTGCTACATATAATCTCTTCTTCAATTTGGTCGTATCATATTTCAAATTCTCCAAAAAAATGGTCCCTTCCACATAGCGGAAATACACATCTTTCAGTCTACTACTGGTGTAATTCAAAAAAACCTTCATCTCATCTTTAGTTCTGCTATCTTAGATTCTAGATTGTCGAAAAAAATTGCCACCTCCATCAACTTGTAACGTTCCCAACGTTACCATTCACTTATTATTAACATTATCCTTACCTTATACCCACGTTAATCTTTGTTTGAAAGTTTCAATACCTTGAACGTCTTATTATACTGATTTTATTCAACTTACCTCCATACCTACCAGTCTTGTTAGGATAGATAAATGTTTGTACTTACCTTGAATATCTTCAGTTATTCCCTTATCCTCTCTTTCTCTTCCTAAATGAATCCGGTTTTCTTTTTGTTGATATGGAACCCACAATTTCAAATCCTGCATTTATTATAAGATACTGAGTTTTTATATTATAACGTAAAAATTAACATACCTTATTTCCTCATTATTTTACACTTTTTGGAGCCACAATCATCACTTTTTAGGCGATAACACTTAATGCCGCAATACCGAAATTTAAATTTTCTAAAAAAATATGTTTATATTTTGATCTCAAATTATCGACGGTGACAGAAAAGTCAAACGTCTCTCAGAGAGCATAACACTGCTTGTCGGAAACAGAGAACATTACCTGCTCGGAGACTGTTCTGTGATCCATGTTGATAGGGTATTCTGTGGTTTGAAGTCGGTGGTAGGGGTACATGAGATTTTTTTTAAAATTTTGGTTTTTGGTTAAAAGAGATGGGATGGCGGCGGCGAAAGTGCTATGAGCAGTTTTGAAAATCTGGAAAGATTGAAGCCATCTCATTAAGGGTGCCTTTGTCAATATTTTGTGTGCACGTGCCAGTATCTATTAGTTTCTGCCGTCTCGATATTTTTTAGAAACTTGATTTAAAGGGTTGTTCGGAGGGCCGTTCTCGTTGGAGAGCCGTTCTCGTTAGAGAGCAGTCTGAAGCCTTTTTTGGCGAAGATCCGTTTTTTTTAACAAAAAAAAACATATTTTCTTACTTGTCGGATGTCTGGAGACGCCCTTAGCTCGTTGAGCGTGAAGGCTAGCAAAGAGTACCCTGTCTGTGTCGCCGTGAGGGTAATCGGTAGGAGAGGTCCCGGGGCGAGCCGCTCCTTCAGAGAATTTATACCGGCCCCACTATAATTTGGGAGTTCAATATTTTGGAGAACTATTTGGTGGTTCAATTTTGCAGTTTGCTTTTCCAAGTACAAAGATATTAATTTTTTTTTAGTTGGCAAGTTTGTACAAAGCATTTTGTGAAAACTGGTGGTAGTGTAATTTTTTTATCCTGATAATTAAACTTAGAAAGTGTAGGACTTTCGTAAGCGCCCGAAATGAGCTCAGTTCGTGACCGCGATTGTCCGACAATGAAGTAATTTTAACGTTATCTGCCATAGGGCTTAAAGTTTTATTACTGTTACTAGTTAAATGCTATAATTTCATTACCTACGAGTAACTAGATATACTTACATTGTTTTACGTTGAAACTGGGGGTTATTTTTTATATTTTTTCCTAGAATAAAATGTCATTTATATATTTTTTTTAAACATGAATTTTCACCTCTCTGTTACTGGTTAGCATTTAGAATTTTATTTATTATTTTTTTTACTGTTAGTGTTAGTTTATTTTTGTGACAAACTGATAAAAAAAATATATAAAAACCACTGAATAAATACTTTATTATAACTTATCTATATATTTTCTTTTGGTGTAGTCGATTTGTTTGAGTGCATTGGTTATCTTTCTTCAGCATTTTAGGTCGACCAGATTACTTTTAAGTGTTTTGTAAGCTGGTTATCTGATCTAACATTGATCAAACAAACACTTTGGCGCCCACTGCTAAACTGCTTCATTTGAACTTCTTAAAACCCACTACCTTTAACCGCTCTTGATCTAGCCAGGGTAGTGAGCGTTCAAAAATAACGTTACAAACTTCGGGGCGATTTTTGGGGGAAGGTGATTTCGCATTTGGGTTTTTCTATATATGGTACCATTTCTCAACTCGTCTTTCAGATGATTCAAAAATCATCAAAATCGGAGCACGATTACTATGCAAAGAATAAAAAAATGCAAACATACAACCGAATTGTAGGTATAGATCTTCTTTTTTTTGAAAGCGGTCAAAACTAACTGTTTTTATTTGAAAAAATAATGTTGATAGTCCTAACTCTTTTTTGGGCTACCTTGTATAACTGAATCTACCATCAGAAAGATCGCTTAATAGAATAGTAATCAACGGGTCCGAGTATTTGTTCTCAAAAACATACCGCTAAATTTTAAATAGGTAATTAATTAAGACGTTAGGTATATTAAAGAAATAAATCAGAAACTAGTAAATTTTTTTCATTTTCTTATAATTTTTCAATTAATTGACTCTATTAGGAAAACTTACTTATGGTGCCTGTAATGTAAGAATTAGCAATCAAAATTGATGACAGTCGGTCTTTATGTAAAAAAATCTGGTGTGTCATCTCACTCGACTTTCCTACCGCTCGCAGGCAAATTCCAGTGAAAATAATAGCGGTAATAAAGAAAAAATCCTCTGGTCAAATCGTGCTACCACTCATTTTTTTCAGCATCTCAAGACAAACAACAATGGTCATGTAACATTTTTTCGCAAGATGAAACGTTTAGCCAGAATTTGAAGAAACATGTGGAAAATATGGAATTTTATTCAAGCATAACTTTTTTGTGCTTTTTCTCAGAGATGGCGCTATGTGAGGGTGATTAAAGGCTCTCAGAAGAATTCTTTAGGCAAGTTGAATCAAAATTTTTAGAGCTGTTTTCGCGCTACTGTCTTGAGCAAATCATGTTTTATGGCTCAACACCCAGTGTATACAGGATTCTCATTCAGTGCCACCGGCGAGTGGTATAAGTACCACACAAAATGAAAAAGAAAGCAACAAAAGACACCGATCCGTTCCCGAGATAATGCTATAACAGACAGACAGACAGACGGCCAGACCAATGGCTAAAAATATGTTTATTAGACTTAGAAAACTCTGAAACGTCAACATTTGTAACAATCTCGATATCGAAAATTTGACACACTTACAATACTTTCCTTATACAGCTATTATAGTTGCGTAGGAAAGTAAAAAATCCGGATACTGAATGGGCAATTCACTTGGACATTTGAAAGGTATAAGAAAATATAGAAAATAACACAAAAAAGACCTGTTAACGTAGGAATATACAGTAGATTAACAAAAACCATTTAGTATTCATTTTATGATGAATAAGTATAATTTCTGTACAAATAATGTAATAATATCCCAAGAAACTATATTTTAAGTTGTTATAAATAAATTTCAGGACTAACCATTTATCTTGGCACCCAATTAGATCTCAATACTCTTGTCGTTGAAGTCAGCAACCAAGTAATATATCATATTATTTAACTTTGCTCTCATTTCACATATTTATTTTTCTAATGAGATAATTGAATTAACTGTTAATAGCTTCCAGTTTTTGTTTCATTATTTCTTTCCCATCAAAAACAGCAACAACAACTAGGACAGGTAAATTTGTTCGGCACGGATGAAATAAAAAAAATACAACCAGTGACAGTGACATCAATTTTGTCTAATAAATTAGTCACACACAAACACACTCATATGAATAAATTAAATATATTTATTTACCAGACGGTTTACCAATTAAAACGATAAATCACCATCTAATTATAAGTTGGAGGTAATATTTCAAAAGAGATTGACCAGGCAATGGATCTTCATTTCGATGGTTGGTAGGCATATAAAATGCCCAGCAGTAACCATTAGCGGTACCGCTGGGTAGCACCAGAAGGATGAAAGAAACTTAGTAATTAAAAGTTTTTTTTTATATTAACTTTATTATCACTGTTAATAAAGGAAATACGAAGTGGTCGAATGAGTAAATTCAATCAACTTATTTTGGAATGAAAGATTAGAAACTGTCAAAAATTGTCAGGTGAAAAAATGCCATCAATTGCAACAGATGTATGGATACGTCAAAGACATCCTGCATGCTGCTGTCCATAAGTCTATTTGCAGTTCATTGGAGTCGAGTGGGTGTTGGACGCGAAAGGTCTGACCAGCTCTCAGCCCTGATCCCAGTGCCATTGAGCATTTCTGAGATCAACTACCGAGGCTCATTTGCGGCGCTTCCAGCAGCTCTAAATGGTACTACTATATGAAGAATTCGTAGCAATTTTTCAAAACTTTTGTTACAAATCTTCTCAAATCCATGCCACGTCGAGTGACTGAACTTCTATAGTAACAGTAACAATAATTAGAATAAGAAACAAAAATGTTCATAAAACATAATGGACAAGATTGTTGCTAGTGTATTTCACAGGGTGTTGATAACTTTGGGTAAGAAACATCTTCTGATTCATGAACTCTCGTATTTTATGAATTTTATGTCTGGATGAGAATTTCTATCACAGTACTGTGCTAGAAGAACTGAATACAGTTTTTAAAACAATATTATCAAAATCAAAAGAGTGGTTCGGGGGGTAGTTAAGAAAATTTTGGTGGTCTGGTTTCTTAAAGGTCAGGGTAAGGATAAAAAAAGAAGAACATAAAACTAAATTTTTCAGCTGAACTAACAACTGAATAAGATATTGTTGTTTAACGATCACGTCAGATACGTGAAAACAACTGGTAGTAGGTATGAGTATTTGTAGTAGACCTGGTAAAACGTTGAAATTATAAAAATGTAGCCAAATGAGTTAAGGAAGTGTTGCATTTCAAGTATGGAACTAGACACCAGCACAAACGATTCGGAGAAAATGTATAGGAATTTGAAAACTGAAACCATGCGATCTACAGGAAAGATATTGAAAAATTGACAATTGGAATGTGTGAAGTGGCAGAAACGCAAGAAATTATTGGGTACTTCCTTTATTTTCTCTTAGTACGATGTTCTCATCTAAAGGCCCTTTTCGAAAATCGAATATGCTCTTCAATGTTCTTTGGATATGGAGCTTGAGTGCTCAATGGAGACAACCAGAAAATCGTCTTGTGAGTTATAGAGTTTCATATTTTCGTTTTTTTCAGTCATTTTTTGTTTGGCAGACAAAATAAGAAACTACTTGCTTCAATTGAAGTTTTGAATGAACGTCATTAGATGTATGCTTCAGAATAAGGATACTTACTTTTCTTACTTTTTTACTTTCAGGAAATCAACAATTCACTTCAAATATTACTAAATGTTTTCGAAGTCTGTAAAGGCAACTTCATAAATATTTGGATGAACATTTTCATTACTTGTTAGTATCATTACATTGATTCTTGTTTGTACGTTATTTATTTTAATATAATTTAATGATATATTTCCGATTTTAAAAGTGACTTCCGATTGTTCAAATACTTTGTAATTTCCTGATGATTCAGACAAAGAAATGATCTATCGCGCGTTCCCTGGGGATTATTTTTTCTGGACCGCTTAATAAGCATAATTTAATTTAATCTCATATTTCAAAATATTTTCAATAAAAAAACTTGATAGTTCTACCATACCTATGTGGAGGAAATCCAAAGCAAAACGCTTAAATATGCGACAAACAATTAATCAACAACTTGAGTATCATAACTGGTCATAAATTTAACCATTCATATCCAGAAGATGAAAAATGAAAAAAACGGTAAAATTGCTGCTATGACATTTTTGTATAAGGAAGCACAGAACAACTTATCTACTTGTTTATACCACAGCTCAAGAAGAAAAATTGTACTTTTTCACGTACAAATATATATACATATATATAAAAGAGAATAATTGAAACAACTTTTATGTGGTTTAGATACAAAAGACGCACTCGATCATAGTCTTGTTTTGGGAAAGAGGAGGAGGAGGAAATTTGAGATTTTTATTCGAGATTAAAAGCGATCAGGTTTCCAAACCAACTGCTGCTTTTTCACAATAACATGTATAATTGTGAGAATCTATATACAGGTTGTACCGTAAAAGACGCCCCAAACTTTAACTTCGTTATCTATTGGCTGATTTTGAAAATTCAAAAAAGCAAATGAATGGTTTGATACGTTTTACAAGATGTCACCGACATTCATTTTTTTAATCTTTGCCTTGAGTGACAGCGGTAGTCAACTTTTTTTAATAGAAACATATGTTTATTTTCATGTCATATTGTAGAATTTTTTTTCTGAATTCAACAGTATAATATAACTAAATATTTATCTAACATTTACATACCTATGATATGACATAATTTTGTAAGTCGCTTTTAGTTTCGCATTCATTTCCGCACGTGAAGACCTTTAGAAAAATGTCAGGTCATGTCACTGAATTGTCAGAATCACAATCGATTTCCCAACAGAGAAATTCCAGATCGATGAAAATTTTGAAGAATTGAAAACAATTTATGAAATTCTGGTAGTTTCAAGAAGCCTAAAATAAGCATCGTCAATTTAATGAAGAGGTGGAGTTAGGCGTACTTCTCAGTGTTCTGAAAGAAGCGAGAACGTCTACTCATGAAAATGCTAGTGATTTGAACAAAAAATCAAAAGATACTGTAGATATAGTAAGTTTATACTGTACGTTTCGTAAAAAGTAAAAGCTCTGGAGCAAAATGACCTCGATCGAAGAATTGAATTTTGCTGTTCTTGTTTAGACGCGGTTCGTGGGATTGGTAATTTCTATAGAAACATACTTTGGTCTGATGAGTGTACCTTTAGCAATAATGGCATTTATAATAGAAACACCCATTGGTACTGGAGTCAAAAAAACCCTAGACTTATTGTAGAAAATAATTTTCAAAGAAGATTTACTGCCAATGTCTGGTGCGGTGTTTTGGGCGATCGATTAATTGGGCAATTTTTTATAAACGGAATAATCATACGGGATAAATATTAAGATCTTTTTAAGGAAAATTTCAAAAACTTTATAGAAGGACTGCGCCCCATGCCGAACTCAATAGAATCTATTTTTAACAAGTCGGGGCTCCTCCTCATAATTCATAATGCACATGTAAATTTAAATTGGTTAAATAACAGATTTAATGCAAGATTGAGACAAATTGACCTGTTCGGTGGCCAGCTCGTTCCCCTGACCTCACGCCACTTGACTTTTGGTTTTGGGGTTACCTTGAAGACCAAGTTTATCTAAACCAGCCTCAGAATGAAAACTGCATTAGAAGAAAAGTAATCGAAGTTCGTCGAGAAATACCTCCAAATATTACAACGAATGTCACTTATGGAGTGATTAGAAGGTGCAGGCTGTGTATTCGTCAAGACGGCAGACAATTTGAACAATATTTGTGATGCAGGTTTCACTCTTATTTCAATGGCATTTGTTAATGAATACGGATTACTCAATTTTTATGTTTTATTTTTTCAAGAAATTATTGGATGAATATTAAGTTATGTTATACTGTTGAATTTAGAAAATAATTGTCTCAATACGACGTAAAAACAAATACATGTTTCTATTAAGAATAAAAAAGTTGACTATCGCTGTCAATGATGGCAAAGATTTGAAAAAATGAAAGTCGGGGACATATTGTACAGCATATGAAACCATTCATTTGTTTTTTTAATTTTTAAAATCCGCCAATAAATAACGAAGTTATAGCTTGGGGCGTTTTTTACGATACAGCCTGTATGTATATTTACCTTTATGAATTTTGTTTCTGTGAAAGTCTATTAGATTATCAAAGCCTTTAACTGTTTTAGACCCTTTAACATATCAACACCCACACACATAAAACACCAAATTTATGATGACTATTAGTTGGTGCACTGAAAAATATTCTGGTAATTTTGAAGTTGTATAGTGATAAGTAGATAGACGAGTTTTAGCACCGAACCAAAAAATTTGATCATAGTTTTTGATTATTTTGTATAGATTTATTTCTAAATTCTCGGTTGCCACCATTCTAAACCTACCTTATTATTAACTAATAAATGATAATAATTGATTTATTTGTATTTTTTCTATTTTTTCAACGACGAACCGAATAGATGATGTATACAATTCGACTGTTTGACTCCAAGTTTTTCAAGTGAAAACTTCTATATGCACGTTAGGCGTTTTTTTTAGATGGGTAAAATCTTCCCATCTCGCGACACTGATGACCTTATTATACTAATATATATTTTTTAAAATCTTTGCTAATACCTACCAAGGTATCTTCCCTGCAAATACAATTTGCATTGATTAATTGTAGAATTACTGTGTAGTACAATAGTGAGAACTTGATATATTTCTGTAGAAGAATAAATGACAAAACAAAAACGAATATTTCCATCATTGTTATTAATATTTGCGTAAAATTTTGATATTATTTATTTTTCTAATATTTGAAATCTGTAATACCTATATCTTGCAGTGAATATTATATAGTGTACTGATAGAAGGATTTGTTAGTATTTGATAAGATTTTTTTTAATTTAATATCGAAAATGTGATGATTTATACGAAAAAAGAGTCTGATATACTTGAAAAAAGATTTGGTGAAAAATTTGACGATATTCCGATGGCATTATGTGGGAACTTCAATATCAACTCTGCAGATGATAAAAACCTACCACTAATTGAATTTCTTAATGAAGCATTAGCATTGCTATGTCTAATGATTGAAAATTAAGTACTAAAAATATAAAATAACGATCGATGCAGTTTTTACTTAGATAAATTCCAGTCTAAAATATTTGTTTCTTATTACATTTACCATAAACTTATTATATATTTTTAGAATAAGATGTAATAATTAAAAGTACAAGTGGACTTAGTATTGTTGAACTTAACGATGATAATAGAGATAATAAGGAAAATAAAGTTTATTAAAAACTATGTAAATGTTTGATTAATTAAACTGTATAAAAATATAAATAATAGTGCCAATAGATGTGAAAATCAGACTAATGTTATTAATTACATGTAATATATTTCAATAATTTTGTTATTTATTTGTTTTAAGTTTTCACATCTGTTGGCCGTCCTTATGACTGCCTCAGTTTTTTTAGGATGTTAGCGCCTTTTAAATAGCAAACGTGCTCCGATTCTCATGATTATTTTTTCATTGGATAGAAGACTATTGATAATTGGTCCATATGGGGGGAGGGGACATTTTTTTCGAAGATCGAAAATTTGAGACGAAAAAATTAAAGAAGATACCATATCTGGCAAAGAAATTGTAGGTACATTTAAAAAAAAATAATAGGTTTCCGAGTTAAAACAATGCTGACATTAGAATACTACTTATCTTCCTACTTTGAAGTTAACAGAATTAGTATCATAACAAAAGAACAATTTTTACAGGTATTCTAACATTGCCTCTTTAGAGTGCTTCTTGTAAATCAGGAAACATAAATTCAGAATCATAGAAACCTATTGTGCTACAACCAATAATCATGGAAACTATGTTTCACAAAAATCACTTTCGAACCAAAACCAAATAGAAAACAAAAAAAACATCAACTAGGAATTCACCCCGATATTTATGACAATAATCAGTTGTCGTTGTTGTTGCTGGATGGAAAAAAAGATATGTCTCTTGTTAATAAAGAACAGGTAGAAAAAATAACAAGGGGATAATATTTTAACTTTGTCATATGTCCCTTATCGTACCCGGTCGATCTCTCTCCCGAAATATAGTGATGTCCTTATCTGCACGGTAGATTTTAAGAATGTTCCAGCCACAATAATAATCGGAAGGCAGCAGTGAGCAGGGGGTGGGAAGGGGTTTACAATCCTTCTTGTTGTTGTATGCCATGTAATGATGATTAGGTCCTATGCAGGACGTTTTAACTTCCAAAGCAGCTTGTGTTTTATAGCTAGCTGATTCGTTTTGGTAGGAGCTACGAGATTGGTAATAAATAAATTGATCCAAATCCTGGAGACTCAAGTCTAGTTTTGTTTCAATTCATTATCTATCTTTTCTACTTGAAGCAGCTAACCTTTAACTTGGCCTAAGATAGAAGAATAGTTATTTTCTCACACCATTCACAAAAGACATAACCGCAGAAAGACATACATCAAAATAATCCATCTAGCTACAGCTGATTTACATATTTTTAGGTCAAGGTCAACATCCTCCTACTTAAAAGAGAATAAGTTCTGAAAATTGACAAATGTATGAAGCGTAGTGTTTCTCATTGTCAAATTAACTTCATTGACAATGGCGTTGTATTTGTCAAATAACTATGCAAAGGGAATGCCAATAGAGCGAAAAAATTGACACAGGTGATTAGACGAACAAAAAAGACTGATCTAAAGTCCTTGTTGCCATATGAGAGATTTTTGATCTGTTTTTTTTGCTGCATCTAATTGTTTTAGCGTATGTAGGGCGCTTATCTGTACAAAATATAGATAGATAAAATGTGGTTCTGAAAGTGTTTTCCGGTGGTTTCACTTCGATACAAATTTCATGATAGTATCTAATTAAAGAAATTTTTATATTCGCCTTTTATGATCCTAATTAACGTTTTTCAAGACGAAACTAAGAGATGTTGTTTTTTTCTTCTTCTGTTTTTATGTTCCCATGACGGAAGTTCGAATGTAATAATAATTGTTGTTTTTGTTACGGTTTTCTCTCTGTGGAGATGAAATGAGGGCAACTTTCAACCCAGTTAAGGACAGCAATAAAAATTTTATGTCTCCGCACAAGACTTGAAATGTTAATCAGAATGATTTATGTGTGGAACAATTAAAAAGCGAGAATGATAAAAGAAAAGATATGTTGATTAACAATATGTTCATCACTGTTTTTTACAAAATTAAAAACTAGCTATACCACTGCTGTAACTCGGAAACCTATGAGTATTTTAAAAAATGTCCAATTTAAACGTTGCTGGATATGGTTCCTTCTTAAATTTTCTATTTTCAAATTTTCGATTTTATAAACAAAATCCCCTCCACCCATTTTAGGGGAAGTTTTTTGATGGAAGAGCGTGTTGAATGTCGATATTTTTTTCAAATAGAGCAACTCTCAATTATCTTCTTTCAAATGAAAAAATCTGGTGTGTCCACTCACACGACTGTCCTACCGCTCGCAAGCAAATTCCAGTGAATACAAATTTTTACACTATTACAATACTTTCTTTACATAGCGACGATAATAGCAGTAGTAAAGTAAAAATTCACTGCTCAAATCGTGCTACCACTCATTTTTTCAGCATGCCAAGACAAACAAGAGTGGTCATGTAACATTTCTTCGCAAGATGAAACGATTAGCCAGAATCTGAATAAACATGTGGCAAATATGGAATTTTACTCAAGCATAATTTTTTTGTGTGCTTTTTCTCAGAGATGGCGCTGTATGTGGCGAGTAAAGGGCTCTCAGAAGTTTAATCAAAGTCCTTAGAGCCGTTTTCACGCTACAGTCTTGAGCAAATCACGTTTTTTGGCTATAGCTCAGCACCCAGTGAATACAGGATTCTCATTCAGTACCACCGGCGAGTGGTAATGGTTACAAACAAAATAAAAAAGAAAGCAACAAAATACACCGATCCGTTCCCGAGATAATGCTGTCACAGACAGACAGTCAGACGGACAGACAGACAGACCAATGGCTGAGAATATGTTTATTAGACTTATAAAACTCTGAAACGTCAACATTTGTAAAAATCTCGATACCAAAAATTTCACACGATTACAATTCCTTCCTTATACAGATACTATAGGAGCGTAGTAAAGTAAAAAATAATCATTATTAAAATTGAAGAACGTTTACTATGCAAAAGTCGATCAAAAAGTAAGGAATTCTGTCTATCTGTCTGGACATTTAATATGTATCAAATCAAAGCGTCGTCGTCTTATTCCATGAAATTTATTCACGAAATTTAGAAGCAAAAAAACGTCACTGAAATAATGTCATTCCAGTCATACTGCAAGCACATATCTTTTCAGTTTCTTCTTCCATATATCTATCTATCTGTATCTATACATATAACAACATTTTCTACATAACTCAGCATAACTCAAATGCACTTGCTTGCTTGATTATCACAAATTTATCCTATATACAGTTACACACCCATTTGATATATTATATGACAACATAACACACAATGTGGTAAAACTGTTAATATTCCGCCAAACGTGAACAGAATTAAAATAATTAGTTCAAATCAAATACTGTTATCATCAATCATAATTTGATTTATTTATAATTTTCTAACATATATATTTAGATATTATCTAGGAATCTGGAAATAATAATATCATGATGGATTTTCCACGTCTCTACTCTTATTAAAGTAAGGAGAAAATATAGGAGCACTGGAAAAATCAACAATGATTGTGAATAATAAGAAAATAACATGTTTGACAGATATCATGATTTATCCTATGTTAATAGTGAACACGCTGATTTTGCCTGAAGTCTTGATTATGTAATTTGAGCGCGTTACATATTTATTATACAGGATGGCTGGAAAGTCTGGAAACACCTGATATCTGACAACACTATACGTTGAACTAGAAAAATATCCAAACAAAATGGTTTTTGTAGAACGTCAGTTCTTTTCAGTAGCGTTCTTTGATTTTCCAAAGCTCTGCGTTGTACGTTTAGAAAATCAAAAATCAGAAGGCTCCTTCCTTTCTAAAAACCGCTCCTGAAGGGAGTGGAGAACGCAATTTTTCTCGATAATCGAAAATCTGGGATAGCCGAATTAACGATGAGAAAGTATTCGTCAACGATTAAATTGATCATTTTTTTTTTAAATATAAGACAACCAAATTTTAGAAGAGATTATGTGTAGCAACATTTAAATTGGACATTTTTCAAAAAAAAACTTACGGTTTTCGAGTTACAGCAGTGGTAAAGTCTGAAATATGTGTATTTTCGACACGATGTCGTAAGATCTCTGAATAATAACAAGTACAAGCAAAGAAAATACATTGGCAATAGGATAAGTACCACTACTACTAAGTCATCTATGGTATTAGGGAACGTTCAACGATTTTCATGACTTGAGTTTACCCAAAACTGAACCAAGTTTATTAGTTGGTGCACTAAAAATGTGGTGAAGTTGGTGCCAGACTGTTCTATCTAACTAAAATTACTGCATATTTACAAAAGTACCAGCACCAATAGAATTAATATTATTTTGTATTTTTTAGTGCACCAACTAATAAATTCGGTTCAATTTTTGGTAAAAATATTTCCTTTTTCTTACTGTTGAATTGATTGTTACAAATTTTTGTTTTTCATTATAAATATTTATTATTTTACTTCTCTAATATTATTTTTATATAAAAAAACCCTAAAAGAACGTGCACATATAGTAAGGTGGAGCTGGTCATATATAAACCATTATAAATGATAATACTGTACCACAAACCATAAAATAAACTTTGTGTGCACTAATAATTTTTTTGTATGAGGCTGCGATATTATTTATCCTATGACGTAATCGCGGACAAAAGTTAATTTGAAAAAAATCCACCAACCAATAAATTCAACCTTGACCTTTAATATCATTCACAAGACAAAAATTCAAGACCATAATAATAATTTGTCATCAAAACGACCACAGAAGAATAACATATTGACCATATTCATACACCACACATCCCATACATCCTATATGGTCTAAAATCCTTTCGGGGCCGATATATAAACAAAATAAAACAAAAACAAAAATACAAAAAAGAGTTAAAGAATATACCTAAGTGACAATGCGGCTGTCCATTTCTCACAATAAAAATGGTAGATAAAAACGTTGATATGACCAACCCCCCTCTTGGTCGCTGGATGCTCGACCATATATAACGGAGGTACCCGTAGCGCCACCATGCTGAGGGGACTGTGTTAGTAGTAGCAGCAGCAGTGGTTTTCGATAGGCCGAAGGCTAAATATAATAGACTTGGATGAAACCACACGAGCTTTTTGAAGTTAATAAAACTCCAATAGTCTATTTGAAAATGCTGTAGAGTAATAAATGATGATAATGAAGGGATCTCTATTGTGTTATGGCGCTTGTATGGCAGAATACAATAGAGATCCATTCATTATCATAATTTATTACTCTACAGCATTTTCAAATAGACTATATAGGCATGTTGAGCGCTTTTCGGATGGCGACACCGATGACCTCGACATGCTTGTGACGTATTGCGAATAATAAAGCGACCAGTGTTCATGTATTTATTATACACATATATACACTAATACCACGTGTCTCTTTCTGCTAATACAATTTGAATTGATTAATTGTAGAATTGCTGTGCAGTACAACAGTCAGAACTTGATATATTTATGTAGAAAAATAAATGACAAGAACTAAGTATTTACTGTCGAATATTATTATTGATATTTGTGTAAAAAAATGTATATTATTTATTATTCTAATATTTGATATCTGCAATAAATATTGCAATGAATATTATATAGTGCACTGATAGAAGGATTTGTTAGTATTTAATAAAAAAATTTCATATTTAATATCGAAAATTTGTTGATTTATACGATAGAAGTACATACTCGAAAAAAGATTTGGGGAATAATTTTACTACTTTTACTACTTTTAATATCAACTTTGCAGATGATAAAAATCTACCACTAATTGAATTTCTTAATGAATCATTAGGTTTGGCTATGTCTAATAATAGAAAATTAAGTACTAAAAAATATAAAACAACGATCGATGCAGTTTTTACTTAGATAAATTCCAATCTAACATATTTGTTTCTTATTCCAGTTACCATAAGCCTATTATATCTTTTTTAGAATAAAATGGAATAATTGAAAGTACAAATGGACTAAGTATTGTTGAATCCAACATATTGGCCTTGTTCCAACGACAAATTCAAAACGATTTCCAACTGTTTGCAAGTCTCCATCAATGATGATGTCTGTCATATAATTGATCATATAAGGAATCATGACAGTAGTTGGAACAACTGATATCTCACTAGAATTTGAATTTACATCTAACCTCACTAATATCTTTTGTCTTGATATTCTCTTGAGTTCAAAATTTAGCTACTTACCAAGACAAGACTGCAACGAACAGTCTGAAGAAAATTCACAAGCCGTTCTGAAAGCTTGTCAGCTGATAGAAGGCTGAGTTGAAACAGAAAACTGGGACTGGGCCTCACTGCACAGAATCCAGACTGTTTCTCATGTGACTTGGAACGAAGCCACATTGTATTTTCGAATATTAAATAGGCTTTCCTTGAATGAAGCAAGGCATTTCTTCATACTTCAAAATAGTTCCTTAACTGATTTATCATTGATTTATTTCTCGTCAAACGTCACTACATTTGTCATTTGATTTGATGTTGGTTTGTTATCACAGATGGACATTTAAACAGCTTAACAAAATGCGAATGGTTTCAGTAAAACTTTAATTGGTCTGACTGAGGATGACTCCAGAATGCAACAAATGGAGCTATTTTCGTCTAAGGTATCAGTCGATTTCTTAAATGTTCAAATTTGCAATTCATCGATCAAAGATGGCACCGACTCTATGACTGAATATGAGTTTTGTGAGTATCCAAAACTCTTGTTGACGTAACTTTCTAGGTATCACTGATAATTTCAATGAATTTACTTACCAACTGTGACATTACTGGTCCAGTATCCTTAATAAAATGAAGATCAGAGATTCAGAAAAAGCTGCAATTTTTAATCGAAGAACATTTCTTGTGTCCTTGACTTTGAAGCTTAGCTTCTAAATAGTGGATATCCTGAAGATTGCTTCTCTTAACCCTATGAGGAGAGGAGAATCATAGTTCCTTCCTCCTTGATCCAAAGGAAGATGGAAAGCAATAAAATGTAGGTATGCTTAAAAATCAATTAGCCCTCTGCCTACTGTTCTGGAAAAATGTATGACCGTCCATATAAATATATATTTTTGAATGGAATGCAGACTCACTCGTATACATTCTTCGGTCTCGGCGTTATGAGTACTTTCAATATCGCCGAGACATTATATTATTGTCCTTTGCTATGAGAAATCCGAAAGTATAAAGAAAGATAGAAAAGGATACACTCACACACACACATAGCATATAGTAAGTATTATGTGCCTTTTTCTTCTAGAGAGAAGTAAGTACCTAACCTTCAAAGCAAACAGCGGCTTATGTTATGGTATATTATGTATATTGTCTTCTCTACTGTCTGGTATATGATTTATGTTTTATGAATGTTCAGCAGACACGCCATAATCAATTGTATCTACCTATTTGATGGAAGTTTGAGTATCAGGTAGGAAGGATATCAAAAACTGTGAAATAATCTCAATCAATGCTATAACTGATAGATATAAAATCAAGATGAAGAATACCATAGGTAATGCTGAAAACAACTACTATCTCCGCTAATGTCCACGCAGATCACTAGATCCCATTAGCACAACTAGACCAAAATATCTAGTGTTTTCATTAAAAAGACCTCCATAGTTAGTTGTGGTTTCTTTTGAATGTCTTATCGAATTTTGTCTTGAGTCTCAATATGTCTACTGACTGTTGACTGACTTCGATGAACAGATGAAGTAAGGTATATGGTAAATGTTTTTTCCCAATATTGATGATTCTTCTTTCAATCGAAAGAGGAATGCTGAGAATTTAGAAATTAGGAGACATGTTTCAATATGGAAAAACAAAAATATATCAGACATATTATAACAGTTACAATAGCTTCTTAAATTTAACTGGGACAAAATAAAACCACTTGTAACTTTAATATTTTTTACAACTAATTTCTTACGCCGATTCCTTACCCAAACAATCCTCCAGTTTCACTTATAAATTCCAGTCACTCATAACTAAAACACAGAATAAATTGTTATTCTGTGACTTAAAGTATGCATTTACCTTGGGTACATCCATTCATCAAAGGGATACCCTTCTTCAGGTATGTTTCTTTGCCACCCACGGCTTAGCTTCAATCCTTTGTCTCTCTTGAAATCTGATGAGGGAGAATTTATTTTTTTCTCTTTATTCAGTAGTCGAGATTTGCCTCGATGTATGGATATTCAATTGAATAGTTTGTGATGATGATGATGATGAGAATTTTTACGGGGTAGGTTATAAATGGATGCTGATTAAAATTCAAGGGTGGTGCGGTGGTGGTGCTGGTTTTAGGGCTGGATGGTTCGATATTTTGATGGATCATATTTATTTATAGCGAGATGTGTCGAGTTTTTGACATTTGATGGATCTGCGTGAGAAAATAGCTTGATGGGTGATCGATCTATTTTATTGTTGAGTGTAAATACAGGATTGAATTGTGAATTAAGATGGAAAGTTGCCTTGTTTATTCATGAAATACTAAAGGTTTCTTTAAGAATTAGAACCCTGAAAAAGATAAACAGCCATACCTTAACAATAGATGAAATGGAGACTGGGAAAACCCCTTGGGCAAGATAACATTACAGCTGAGATGATTAAAACCATGGAAGACAAAGCAATAAAAATATTCTATAAGATTGGATTGCAGATGTTTTCATACCAGTACCTATGCTTATAAGAAGAGATCCAAAAATATGTTCAAAATAAACTCAGAAGCAAACAGTTATTTCGGCGAAATATTTAATTCTAGTTAGATCAATGGTAAATTAAAATTTAGTTTAGTAGAATACAAAAAACTTTTCATCCAGACAAAGTGTAAGACGTGCAAACAAAAGCATTTGCCGCCACGATGCTTCCAGGACGACACCTTTGGGCAACATCCTCTCCCCGTCATCCTTTCCAGCCAATATATTAATTATACATATATATGTGAAGTCATCCCGGATGTATGTGTGTGAATCGCGGAAGAGTCTCAACGGTAAACCGCGTGTTGTCAATTAATAGGTATGTCCCACTAGTAAGTAGTAGTAGACGCAAAAATGTCGTCGCTTAATGGTTCTCTCTAAGGTTCTTCGAGACCCACAGTGCTCTCATAACAATTACAAGAAGGTGCTTGCCAATTGCCCTACATGGTGTGTTGGCGTGCCTGTTTTGTCGTTGAAATTAATAGAATCGGGATGGTTGACATTGTTGTTGTTGTTGTCTTGGTACATAGAAATGATTGCTTCCTTGTGAGATTTCTGACGAGGGATGTTGTTGGCCACTTAGGTATTGTTTGAGAGACTAATAATATTGCAGAAAATGGAGAAAACTTGCGATGCTCTTTAGAAACTGTGTGACCTGACAGACGCTGACCTATCTAAATTTCAATAAATTTGTGAACTTATGAAAAGCAATTGGAAATGTGTAGAAAACGAAAGAAAAAATATTGTTGGAGTAATCGTAAAAAAACACAAGGAAATACAGATATAATTTTATTTTCATTTTGGCGGGAAAGCTTTTCTTCGCTCTTCCTGTTCTTTTAGGGAAAAAATCAATTGAGTTATGTTCCTATTTCCATTCCAGGAATATAAAGTACAAATCAAACTTGTCCCTACCGTAAACTATGATGGAGATTTCATTAAAAAAATATCATTTCGTGAGTTTGTCCGTTATTTTCCCGATTATTTCTGAATTTTCTTACGTTTATCGAACAAAAAATTAAAATTTTTATTGCTATCGTTCGAATTGTTAGTTATGGTAATGAGGTCAAACAAAACTGCCATAGAAAATGTACTTCCAGTTTTTCTAAAATTTTCCATGCAACTTTTCCAATTCATCTTTCTCTTAAAATCTTATGGGGACTACTCAGAACTTTTTTCATGGTCCATAAGGTAACACCGTCAATTATTAATAAGACAACTATTGTAAATATCACGAGAGACGCAGCTGTTGTTTTCGATGGGAAGTCATGCAACTATTGTTTTCGATGGGGAGTCAATGTGCTGACATTACAGGGCAACCTTAAAACCGTTCTGCTTAAATTTGACGCCATCTCATCAACAATATATCTATCCTGTGATTTATTCTCTTTCATAAGTGTCAACAGTTCTGCTTTGGCCATATTTTTGGAGTATAGAATATTATTATTCCTCAGCCACGATTTGATTTTATCCTTCCTGGGGACAGAAGTTTGAGCTTTATTTAGACTGCGACTGTGATAAGAAGCATTGTGAAGGACAATGACTATATTTTGCGGTTAATGAGGTAAGATTTCTTAAAATCATTCCCCAAATATCTCAGCATTCATGTCTTGATGATATAATTATTTACCCCACCCTGTACAAGTTTAGTTGAATGCTCGTATAGAAGGAAGTCGTCATTGAGTTAAATTTTGAATGGGATTAATGGAGTAAGAAACTGGAGTACTTAATGTCTTGTTGGCGTTACATTTGCATCACACAGAAACTAAATTTATAAGTAGGCGTAAAACTCGTACGGTGCGGGTTCCATAGACTTTTTTAATAAGAAACTAGTAGTGCTGGTATGTATTGCAAAGTCTTTGTTTCTTACTAATGGATCTACATATATACAGGGTGGTGCTCTGGGAAAGACGATAACTATAAACAATCTGGAAATTTCGTGACATACTATAGTCACTGGTTATACCGGAAGTAGATGCCAACTTGGTTATCTTCAATGGAATACCTACCCTGTATATTACCACATTTTTAGATTTCTTGTAAAATTTGAAAAACATATCCAACATATCCTATTTCTAAGTCTAACCCTTTTTAAATAGTTTTCATTACTTTCGGTTCTTGTATCAATGGACTCCGCAGCGATTTCTCAGGCCCCATACGGTCTAGAGACTTGAAATTTCGAACTCGTACTTAGATCGCAGAAATCTCGCAGCCTGTTAAGCTCCAAGTGTGATCCAATATTGGTAATTATAATTATCGCATTCAACCAAGATCATTATTTTTTCGACATGGAACGACAATGTCGGACAATGGGATCCGTCACTGGAATTACGCACGAGCATGGAGCGTATATATACGTCTCTGTTCTCTGGTATATAGGTACTCTCTGGAAGATCGTATATGGTTATGTCGCAATTGTCAGACGTCACACGTTGTTGTTAATTTAAAGTTTAATTTTGTGTTGTGGTAGACAAACAGTAATTTGTTATGGAATTGCTGTTGCTGGCAAACACATATACATAAGTATAGTTAAAATCGAGAAAAGCATAGCAATAGTAGGTACTCATCGGTACGGTTTAAATTTTAAATGCCTAATAAAATCTATTTTTAATTTTTTTTCAAAGATTTCACTTGTTGACATATGTATTTCGAATTTTATGTCAAAAATTAAGTTTGCAGTCCAAAGATAATTATTGGTCTTTTCTAAGAGGAAGCCAATATTCAATTTGGGTTCATTTTCTTGTAGAAGAAGATCTACTGAATCAGTATTTTTAAGCTATTTTGATAATAATTTGTACAGAGTGATCAAAAAAGAATTTACAATTTTGCAATTCCTCATTTTGATATGTAAAAATGCTACACATCTTTAAAAATGTGTTAGACGTGGGCCATGTTTGCATTAGAAAATAATAACGAATGTCAATAAAAGTCAAACAAGCGTCAAAAAAATCAATATAATACTTTTCATTTGCAAATTTTGTGTAATTATAATGCCATATTTTCATTGTTATTTGGTTTATTTCTACGTACTTTAGGCTTTATATTTACAGAGTTCTTGATGTTTTCTATAATTTTCTTAACAAATTTTGGTGATGGTTGCTGTTTCTGCGGCTATCGCATAGCGAATGTATGACATGTTCTTGAAATAACCTTACCACTTTCTCCATAAATAATAAATAATTTCAAATAATCTTCATTTGTATGTGTAATTAAATCTTCTCGGCATGATAATTACTCAAAATTTGCAAAAAAATATAATATTGACTTCTTTGAGGCTTGTTTGACTTTTATTGACATTTGTTAATATTTTTTAATGCAATCATGACCGCCCAGATATACAGAAAAATAAAAAATGCCAAATATTTAGAAAACTACTAATTTTCGGCGTACAAAGTTCCCCTTATTTTCGGTGCTTAATACTATAAAATATAAAAAAACGGGTGTTTCCATATGAAAAGAAAATATTTTTGACGTTTTTTTGTATATAGTTTTCAAAATTCTTTTTTGATCACCCTGTACAAATTGTTATAAATACAAAAATACTAATAAAGTAAATTTTCTTCTATAAGAAAATCAGCTCAAATTAAATATTAGAGATTTCTTCATAGGAAAGATTGATAATTATGTTTTGAACTGCAAACTTGGACAAATGTCAAAAACGGTTAGACTTAGATATAGGCCATTGTACATAAAATGTTCTCAAAATTGTACAAGAAATCTACAAATGTGGTAATATACAGGGTATTATGTTGAAAATAACAAAGTTGGCATTGACTTCCTGTATAACAGGAAATTTTTGTATTGTTTGTAGTTATATTTTGCTCACAATCGATCGATGTCTTTCCTGGTGAATTACCCTCTATATAGTACATACATATACAAAACAGATAGATACATTAACATGTATAAAATAAATAAATGACGAGTCTGTTTTTTTTATTCCGAACACTGTTATAGAAGTCATACAGAAGATGACCAAACATTTACTTTTTGCTAAAAATGTTTTGTTTTTGCTCAACTTCAATGGAAAGTCCACAAAATATGACACAAAAAAATTTTACAAAATCTCATAGGCTAATTTAGAATCCATTTAATAATTATACATTTTCTCACTGCATTCATCTATTATTTGTGCGGTTAATTTATAGCATCATTAATAGGCGTTTTTGATGAGATTTTTGTGGTTTACCTCACAACATAATAGATAGGTACCCAAGTACGTACGCCTTTGCGTTTTGCGTTTTTTGTAGTCAACGCGGTTTCTTTCATTATATAAATCAATTCATTAAAGCGTATCAGTTTTTTCTGTATTATTATTTATTACTATTGTCACGCTTCAATAACAAAACCCAGACACCAGCGATTCGTTTCGCCATTTTATTTTTTCATCAATTTAGCGAAGTGAGTAATCTATTTACTTAGTAGTTAGTGAGTATATTGACATTGTAATATTATTATAACAATTTTTATATCAATTTGTTCATAATATAAGATTTATTGTTGACATATGAACTAATTATAATCAGTTACGGTTCTGGGTAATAAACTCAACCCAAGTCATACCTTCTTTGGACTATCATTGGAATTTCTTTGATAAAATCATAAGATGCAAAAGAATAGAGATAATACAGCGTGGGAAAGAAGAACATATTTCAAACAGTCTGATATTACAAAAGAATGTCCAAAGAGCTTTTAGATTTGTTGTACACGAATAATAAGAAGCAGAAAAGAAAAATGGAAATAGATAAACGTTGTTGGTCGTATTTTAAAATCCCACAGCTAACAATCTACTGTATTGAGATCAGGCGTTCTTGGAGGCCATACATTTATTAAGTATATGTATTAAACGATCTTCAAAGAACCAAATCAAGTTCTGTACGTCAATGAAGTCTTATCTGGTAAATTAAGATGAACGATAAACTTCCGATGCTCCGGTCATCATTATGAGTCCAAGAGCGGAAGACGTAAAAAAACAAGAGGATGAAAGGCAACAAATCTCTTATATATATATATATAAAGGCCATATGAATTATCGAGCAATTAAAAGCGATTTCTCTACAATCTGAATAACGACTACCGGGCTATCGTAAAACATCTACATGTGTACGATTATGATGATTCGGCTGTTGGTTTGAGAGACGAAATGTATTTCGTGAAGACATTCAAAATCATCGCGCCATGAATTTGTTCTTATGGCCTTCTATAATCAAAAGATCCGTAAACTTCTACAAACACGAGATATAGATTTATTAATGCAAGTCAAAAATAATTTTTAACCTATTGAGATTGTGGTTAGATATTAATTCGGGAAAATATGTTGGTTTTTGAGCGACGAACCCTGAACGCAGGAGTTTTTATTTTTTGGTTCCTGCGCGCGATTTGTATAGTAAAAGAACTCTTATTTTTATGGTTTTTGATTCATTTGAAAGAGAAGACTTGAGAAATGATTCCATATTCATAAAAACGCAAATCCGAAATCTCCTTCTTTCTGAAAACTGCCCTCAAAGGAGGTGAAGGGAGCAAATTTTCTCGAAATTCGAGAATCTGATATGGCACAATTAATGATAACAAAATATCCAGAAACGTCTAAGTTGAACGAATACAAGTAAAGCATATACGTGATTAATAAGAAAAGTACTATCTTCTTTGGCATTAGGGAACGTTCAACGATTTTCTTTACTAATGTTACACTAAAAAGTGCGACATAAATATTTCGTACAAAAAATTGGACCGACGTTATTAGTTGGTGCAGTGAAAAATATGAAATAATATTAATTCTATTGGTGCTGGTACTTGTAAAGTTGGTGCCAAAAGTTATCAATCTAACTGCAACTGCACAACCTCAATAGTAACAGCACCAATAGAATTAATATTATTTCGTATTTTTCAGAGCACCGACTAATAAAGTCGGTGCAATTTCTTGTAAAAAATATTTATATATAACTTAATTAAAATACTTCATTTACTTGCGGTAGGGGTAGGAAAGAAAGTAGACACCAAGTTCAGGTTCTCTGTATTTTTCTTATGTTTTGTTCATTTTTAAGTGTTTAAAGTTAGTTTTTGTGTTTAATAGTTTGTGTCTTTTTTTACGAATATGAAAATATTTATCTTTACCTTTGATATTTGATTTGTTATATTTGATTTTTTTCTATGCTTTGTTAATTTTCTTCATAATATAAATTGAAACGATTTCCTAACATATTTTTTTTATTTTCGCTTTTCTGACCTAAAAAGATCTGTGAGCTATTGCAGCACCTGCATTTTTTCGAAATCAAGAAATCTCGAAAAAATTTCTCGATCTCGTAAAATCTTTAAGTGTAATTCTTGATCAGGCTTCGGAAAAAAACACCCTCATCTCGATCTCATCTTGAAATTGCGACGAGACGAGCAATCTCGAATTTGGTGAGTCTCGTGAAACTCTAATCTTGAGTAGAGCATTCTTCTGGAAAACAATGACTATCTTTAGAAGGCGCATTTACAATAAAGTTACGAGCAAATGAAATTTCACACATCAATTCATAGAATGGAATAGATGAACGGTCGTACGAGTCGATCAGACGATTTTTACAAGATTAAGAAAAAAATAGTACCTCTACTTCAAGTAGACTTTGCTCTTGAACGGTAGGAAAATCGTGTGAGGCACCAACTGACATTTTATATCGTAATCACCATCACAATACTTAATGAAATTTTTTTAGTTCCTTCAAAGAGCACCCTGTGTACAACATAAATATTATTTCATCTGTATATACCAGTAATATGAATAATAAATTTATCTTGCAAATGTTGTTTTCATTAAAAACAAACAACTTCCTCTTGTTGCCGCTTTGGCATTGATTGCATTACAGAATCTGGTTGTTATTCTGTGCTGTAGATCTGATCTGTTTGCGGCATCACCATCATCATCATCAGCATATTTATTTTTTTGTGCCCATACATATACAATATAAGAACCGACAGACAGCTTATGATGTTATTCAAGCTTCATTATTATTTTAGGACATATATAATAATACAGAAGAAACGAATCATCATCCCATCAAAACGAATTTAACGCTCATTTAATCAAAAATCGATAATACACAAAACAGAAGATGAGTCCACCTGTTCAGAGATTGCTGCTCACATCAAACTCTTCCATCCACTCCAAATCGTCCAAGAATAATAAAAATAACAGTTGCACGCCATCTTTGCCTACGACGACTTCCGTCTGTCTGACTGTCCATCTATCTGTTGATTCAATCGAAGGTGTTTACTTTAATTAATAAAAGAAAATAGTCATTCTGAATGCAGCTTAGATTTCTTGATGTGATATCAAACGTTTATATATATATGGGGAGTAATCACTCTCTCATGTAAACATACCTATCGCCATCTTTTTAATGTTCGTGCATCACAAACACGGGGCGCTAAGTGGCTGTTAATTACGGCCCTGTGGTAACACGCCCACGCGGCAGAGTCGGGCCGGCCCTCCTCATAATAATAATAATAATCATGTTGATGTGATTGAGGGCACTATCTTGTGTGAAATGGAGCGGAAGTGTTATTAATATATTATACATCATTTTTGTCCGGTTCTTTTCTTCGGGAGAAAAGGAATGCTCATTAAACCATTCTCAAGTCCGTCTATCCATCTATATCTACTAAAAGTTTTGAATTGAAACACAGAAAAATTGAGGCAAATGAGGAAAACTCTACCATTCCTCTTCTTATTTTGGAAACCAGTAAGCTTAAAAATGTACGTTTATACTTCACAGATAGACTTAATCGAAAATCATAAGCACGAACCCATTTTCGCACGAGTGCTTTTAGGTAAATTTCTTATAGAAATGTACCTATTGCGATCGTTCACAGTTTTGAATTTCGAAAAAATTTCAACGGCGTGTTGTTACATGTCTAACAATATATATATATATATATATATATATATATATATATATATATATATATATATATATATATATATATATATCTGATAAAATAGATTTTTGTTGGGGATGCAGTCATTTAATAAATAAAATTCTTCGGGGCAAAATTCGTGAATTTAGATAAAATTAACCACAAACAGGAAAGATTTCATAGCCATCATTTATTTACCAATGCAAAAATTAAAACTAATACTTGAAAAATCAAATTATCCCATTATAAATAATAAAATAAAGTCTTCTAAAACAAAAAACGAAATTCCACGTCACATTGTCTGAGTGCCCGTGACTACATCGTTGGTCAGCTGATGGTAAAATATTTTTTCATATTTTTGGACGAGCTATCACATCCTCAAGTCCTGCGCATATATTACGAAACACCCTGTATACAAAAATTTGTATTGTTTTCAATAACATGCCTAAGAAGGAATATTCACATAAATAATGTAACACGAAAAAATTAAGAAAGCTATCTACGCCGTTAAAATTAAAGAAATGGAGTATTTATGGAGTTGAAGAGCTTTAATATCTTAGAAAATATCCCCGAAGTGAATCTTACTAAAAAATCAATTTGCTATAAGGATAAACAATCAATCACTTCATCCATTTTCAAAGCAAGTGTTGGTAAAAGTGGATATAAACGTCATCATAAACTTTCTTTTAGGAATCTTGGATGTTTCTTATGATGATGGCATATGGATATGTGTGGGCAAAATGCTCTATTCGTTTCCGATGAATAAACGTATGTTTTAAAATATAGATTCCCATTTATGGGTATTGTATCCAATTTTAGGAAGCCTTTTTCTATTTAAAAAAGTGCCCTTTTTACCTTTGTATATTTTTGCATACTTTAATGTGAAACTGAACATTTTTGAATATGGAAAATGTAACTTTACATATCAAACAATGTCCTACGTATATTAAAAAAATCAAGATATGTTTTTTCACATAAAAAAGTATCCACTATTAGGCAACTTTTCTCTACTGGTTTTAGAGTCATCGCATTGTATTCTGGCTACCGGTCCTAATGCATTTGATTAAGCTGAACCCCAACAAATAATCCCATAAAATAGGAAGCTACAGAACAAAGCATGTTATTATTTTAATAAACTATTTTTGTCAAGAATATATATATTTTAATAGTACCAAAAATGTTTTTCTTACAATTCCAATTTTCATCCAATATAACGGGAAGCTTATCCGCGTATAGAGACACATTTAAAACACTCGATTTTGACATATTTAAAGATCTGTGATAATTAAACCATTTTGTTATAATTTTGTTATAATTTAATTTTAATAATGTTTACCACAGGTTGTAACTTCATCCCAACTGTCACCACTACACATAATGACTGTGTCATCCACAAATGATTCATCAATACCCGATATATTAATTTGTAATAATTCATTAATTTAGGCATTAAATAATAATGGACCCAAAATTGAACCTTGAGGGACTCCACAAGTGACCAAGCTGTAAGAACTTTTAACACCATAAATGACAACACATTGACATCTATTTGAGAGATAGTTTCACATCAAATCATTAACAATCCCTCTTATACCAAGATCACTCAATAGAAGTTCACGTCAAAAGCCTTCGCTTGATCCAGAAAAAACAGCTATTACCGATCTGCTATTGTCATCTAAGTATATATGTAATCTTTATTTGAAACCTTCTTGAAATCAGTGACCGGATAAGACGCGTCGACCTTCTAGAACTGTTATGAAATCTAACATAACCTTACCTCACATATCTCAACAATTCATTATGTTTTCTGATTAGGTACTTGAACATAACTTTCAATATTCTTTTACAAACATTAATCTGACTATCCCATGACTCCGTTACTATCGTTCTTCATTTCATCATCATGTGGCTGAATTCCACGAAAACCACTCGATTTTTATGGCATTGCTCTTTCATATATAGGTATATATATAAATATATATAACATGCTCTTGAGAAATAGATAATATAAATATTTTTTACAAAAAATTGGACCGACTTTATTAGTTGGTGCACTGAAAAGTATAAAATAATATTAATTCTATTGGTGCTGTTACTTTTGAAGTTGTGCAGTTGCAGGTAGATTGGTAACTTTTGGCACCAACTTCACAAGTACCAGCCCCAATAGAATTAATATTATTTTATACTTTTCAGTGCACCAACTAATAAAGTCGGTCCAATTTTTTGTAAAAAATATTTATTTCACACTTTTGAGTGTAACATTAGTCACGAAAATCGTTGAACGTTCACTAATACCAATGAAGATAGTAGGTACTTATTCTATTACCCACGTATATTCCTTGCTTGTAGTTGTTATTATTGAGATCTCAGTACATCGCTGCGGAAATACGCTTGAATATTTTAGTTGTTACCATTTTAACACCGATTTTACTCGAAAACCGTAACTCTAAGGGGAAAATGTTCAGTATAAATGTTGCTACAAATAATTATGTCTTTCATTTACTGCAAACAGATTTTCAATTTTCGACAGAAATCGCCCTTTCCACATAGCGAAAATAGGTATATTTGAGAGTTTAAAATGTCTCTATGTCGAAAACCGTTACTCCTTTGAAAAAATGTTCCATTTAAACGTTTCCGGATATTGTCCTATCTTTAATTATACCACCTTAAATTTTCAATTTTCGAGAAAATTTGCCCCTCCACCCCCTTCGGGGGCGGTTTTCGGAGGGAACGAGATGTCGGATTCCTGTTTTTATGAATATGG
The DNA here is from genome assembly GCA_958507055.1 of Crioceris asparagi. Classification (NCBI taxonomy): domain Eukaryota; kingdom Metazoa; phylum Arthropoda; class Insecta; order Coleoptera; family Chrysomelidae; genus Crioceris; species Crioceris asparagi. The sequence continues at coordinate 15,792,265 of OY293831.1, read as the reverse complement.
GACCATTTCTCAAGCCTCCTCTTTCAAATGAATCAAAAATCATCAAAATCGGAGTACGTTTACTATATGAAAGGCGCGCACAAACCAAAAAAAAAAAAAAAAAAAAAAAAAAGCACACAATCGAATTGTATACCTCCTCCTTTTGGGAAGTCGGTCAAAAATGGTTTCGTTCAATGGAAAAAAGGAGGAGAAAAAAAACTGAAAGATAACGGCCGGCGGTCGTCGAGCTTCACCATCATTTTCCTGATGCACCTTTTGGTCCCGCATTTCATTATCAAAATCGCGCGTGAATGATGAGCCAGTCGTCCTCGCAGTCTTGTGGTCACTATTAGTTTTAGCGACCGCGTGAACGAAGGAAACTGCTAGCTTCTTTCTCCACGATATACTCCAGGAAAGATAGCACCAAATATGGTATTTGTGATCCATTGTCCATTTTTGTGCTCTTTTAGTGAAATTAAAGTGAAGTCGATATCTCTCTTAGTATTTGCTCTACACATAATCGAAAGAGGAACATATTCTACTCATGTTTGTGAGCTTGAAGGAACATTATCAAGTCAGATTAAAATAAAAGTCACAAAGAGACATCTTCCAAAAATTGGGTTCCGACCCGTTACAATAATTTTCCAAGTAGAAAGTTGAATGTAGATAAAATTATTCGAATCACGATGCAAACAAAAGGAGATGAAACTCGTGACAAAAATTTTTTAAAACCTTTAAAAAAATCGTCTTTGTGTAAGTGAAAGTGCACAAAAAGCTAATACGGCTCATTACCGTCAGCAGGGAACGCCTCTGATATTCAGATATGCAACTTCTGTGATGTTATTTGGACAACGTGTTCTGGCATTATTTTCAGGTGGTATTTATTTGGTTTAAGAAACAAATTATTACTGGATAAATTTCATTTCAATTAAGATTGAAATGAAATTTATCTAGTTAATTTCATTTCAATTAAGATTGAAATGAAATTTATCTAGTAATAATAATAATCTTGGCACAGACATATAGACTGACAGACCAATAGCTTTTTTGGGATCTCAGATACTTAAATACCAGCTGAAAACTGGAAACATTTTTCATGATTACAATATTGGAAAGTGAAAAAAAATCCTATCATTCGTTCAGGCAATATTTGCACAAATTTGTTTAGCAAAATCCCATTTTTCCTGAACTAAGAGCCCGATTGACGACGATGCTTTTTGCTTCTTCCCATAATATTATACATATATATTTTGGAGAGACACAGATAACCCCGATGACTACTTTGTAAGGAACGGGTGTAGACGACGTGCCCCATGAAATGATTCTCTTTGGTATTTTTGGCTGAAAGCTCACTTAAAACGATTACTCTTCCAACATAGACATAATATATTTATTATATTTGCTGATGGCCGATTACGCCGGGGATTTATTTTCAACATTAATGCTTTTAGCTCGAATGACTTTAAAAGAGAATACACTGATATACCTTACATGCGCCACTGCTGTACCCCAAAATTTATTTTGACATTTGCTTGACATCCGGTGTCGATGTCATTCACTTCTATACGTTATTAGCACAAGGTTGGTTAGTTAATTTATCCATCGCGATTTCACAACATATAAAAAAATATGGTAATTCAGAAATCCAGAAGAAAAATTCTCTAATCTAATTGGCAAACCAAAATTATAACCAGGAGTCAAATAATAAGACACATCATCAGCTTCAGTTCTGACATCAGTTTCAGTCACTTGTTGAAGTTCCCAGCCATGATTTAATCATTTGAACTTACTTTAGAGAATGCTATACTCTGTAATGTAACCATCTTCTGCGAAGATTGCTCATATTTGACCCGCGAACCCAAACGGAGGAGATATACAATTCGACTATATTTTTTTCTGCTGATTTTTGATTCATTTGAAAGAGGGGACTTGAGAAATGGTCCCATATTCGTAAAAACTCAAATCCGAAATCTCCTTCCCTCCTAAAACCGCCCCCGATGGAAGTGGAGGGGGTAAAATTTCTCTAAAATCGAAAATTCGAGATGGCAGAATTAAATTAAGTATATATCTGCATAAACGTTCCTAAAATCAATTTAAGAATCATGAACTAAGATATTTTCAAAGTAGATTTAATCAGTATATCTCCAATAAACAAAATCTTATCGATATGCAATGAAAGGCTTAAGCAAGCGCACATTGACATATTTTACACTAACTTAGAAGAATTACAAAAAACATGACGTGTAAATTATTTTACACTTGTATGTGGCTGGCCCGCTTAGTCTATTTTTAGTCTATATATAGATATAGTTTTTTTCTTTTGTTATATACGTTTTCTTCCTATTACCGTTACCTGTAATTACCTGGGGTGTTTGTAACAGGAACAATAAATAAAATTAATAAAATAAATAAAATAAATAAAATAAATAAAATAAATAAAATAAATAAATAAAATAAATAAAATAAATAAAATAAATAAAATAAATAAAATAAATAAAATAAATAAAATAAATAAAATAAATAAAATAAATAAAATAAATAAAATAAATAAAATAAATAAAATAAATAAAATAAATAAAATAAATAAAATAAATAAAATAAATAAAATAAATAAAATAAATAAAATAAATAAAATAAATAGAATAAATAAAATAAATAAATAAAGATAGGCTTATACCCGGGAACGTTTAAATTGAACAGTTTTCAGGTAAGGTTTTCGAGTTACATTGATTGAAATCTCACATATCTCTTGTGAAAACTCAAAGTCTGAGGGTGCCATATGAAAGACAAGAGTATTTTCAGAAACATTTATACTGAACATTTTTTCCTTAGAGTTACGGTTTTCGAGTTGCAGCAGTGGTAAAATGGTTAAATCGAAAATATTTATGCGTATTTCCGCCGCGATGTTCCCAGATCTCTACATAATAACAAGTACAAGTAAATAATATAAGTGGTTGATTGGACAATCTTTTTTGGTATTAGTGAACGTTCAACGATTTTCGTGACTAATGTTACAATCAAAAGTGTGAAATAAATATTTTTACAAAAAATGGGAAAGGCGTTATTAGTTGGTGCACTGAAAAAAACGAAATAATATTAATTCTACTGGTGCTGTTACTTGTGAAGTTGGTGCAAAAAGTTTTCATTCTAACTGCATCTGCATAACATCAAAAGTACTAGCACCAATAGAATCAATATTATTTGTTATTTTTCTGTGCACCAACTAATAACGTCGGTCCAATTTTTTTTAAATATTCATTGTTTCTCTGTTCTCTAAACCTATTCTCTCCATTACTGAATTGTATAAGACTTCAAGGAGATAAATATTTTCTTATAATATAAAACTATAGGAATCAATTAATTGTTTCGAAAACACTCATTACTGCAAAAGAAGCTTTTTTTACGGCTAAACAAGTCCCATAAATGTTCCTATAACTAAACCTTATGTGTTTTGTGTAAATCTGAAACTATACACCAACATATACGTAAATATTTGTTAAATTAACAAAAATTTCAATTAAAATTTTAGTTATTTAAATACGTCAAATGTAGTCACTGGTATATTCTCAACAAAACTCAAAGAAATAAATTCATACCTATATAATTATCACATTGTTAGGTATGTACGTGTACCTATATAACAAATCGGTTTGGGAAGGCGTAAGTAGAAATAAAAAGAGTATTAGACAAAAAAATCACCTGTCAATATATATTATAGACTAGTGCTAATCCCAAAAGGCTTTAAACAGAAATTTATGGCTTCTAACAAATCCGCAACCATGGTCAGATTATCATCATCGTCTACATCTACAATAATATGGTACAGTCTCGAAGTCTTAAATTTTTATTATTGTATGTGATATTTCACAATTTGGATCTAGCAAAGCCAACAATTGATAATATCGACTTTTGAATTGTTCAATACAACTCTGTACGTCTGTGTGTCTGTCCAGTGTCCAGTCAGCACCACCCATGATAGAAGGCCGAACAACAAAATGGGAGAATGACTTCGTATATAAGTGGTTTGTTTGCGGCTAATCGGTTTGTCGGCTAGCATTCATAAATTAGATTCCTAGTTTTTGTATATATTGTCAAAAATCACTTCATATACTACGCACATACAAACGGGCAAACATACATTGTCATAAAAATTATTTTTACTGGGTTGGGCAAAATGAGCGGAACACTTGATTTATGATTTAATTATAACTGGTACGAAAAATTGACTTAAATAAAAGTATTTGCATATTTTATGTACTACTTAGTGGTGTTAGCGACTTTCCGTTCGTCATATTTTTCAAGAAGTAACGTCATCGGATAATATTTTAAATGACGCCTGTATTTATATATTTTTTTCGAGTAGATATGATTCTTCTGAATTCACTGATAGCAGGTTTAGTGGGTTACAGTTTTATAAAAAAATAAAATTTAATAGTAAACTTCAATTTTAATTGTCCAATACAAAATGAACAATAATTGAAAATTCCACATTCACCGGATTTCAGTAGGTGTTCAAAGTGCCTTCGACTACTTGACAGTATCCTAATCTGTCAACCAATAATCTTAGCGAATTTTGAATAGTTTCAGGCGTTATATTTTGAACCGCCACTCTAATTCGGCCCTCTAGTACATGGATACATTCAGGTAGATCCTTATAAATTATAGACTTCAAATGACCCCAAAGTAAAATGTCTAGTGGAGATAAATCGGGTGACCATGCCGGCCACTCAATATATATATATCCTCTTCGTCGCATCCATTTCTGTGGAAATACTGTGTTCAAGTATTCCCTAACCCTGGCAGCATAATGAGATGGAGAACCATCTTGCTGGAACCAAATTTCTTCTGATAGTTGTAATTGATTAGTGTGAATGGGAAACAATCGAATTAATTCTGGAACTATCTGATCTCATAAAAGTTGTAAATAACTATCACTATTTAACATTGATCGCATAAAAAGGTCCAATTATTCTTCCTCTAACTATTCCACACCAAACGTTCAGCTTTTCTTCATATTGTGTGCGGCCTTCTTCCATCAAGTGTGGATTATTATCCGATCAATACCGGCAATTAGATAAACAGATTTTGGCATATTGCGATAATTACTTAGTATATTAAAATTGCATGTTTACTATCAAATTTTATTTTCTTCTTATAAAACCGAAGTCGCAGACCCACTAAACCTGGTATTAGTAAGTTCAGAAAAAAACATATCTACTCCAGAAAAACTGTAAATACAGGGTGAGCCATTTAAAATATTATCCGATGACGTCATTCCTTGAAAAATATGACGTAAACGAAAAATTCGCGCAAAGACCACTGAATAGTACATAAAATATTCAAAAACTTTTAATAGAGTCAAATTTTTGTATCAGTCATAATTCATAATGAAGCCATAAATCAGGTGTTTCGCTCATTTTGCCCAACCCTGTATAGTTGGGTGTTTTCCATTTCATAAAAAACAAAAATAACTAAAATCGAATAAACAGACCAAATATCACACCAGAATACAAAAGCAATATGCATCAAATGGCAAATAGCATGGCTGCGGCGGCTCGACTCCCAAAAAGTGATGTCACAGCAGCTCTCGCGCGTTTGGCCCTTGTTTGAATTAGCTTAGCGAGTAACTTTAATAAATATATTTTAAAATTAGTACTGCGATTTAACATATTTCTTATAGGGTGTTTTTATACATAAACACACGACATATCAATGAGATAAAAAAATATAGGCAAGCTCCCTTTTGGTGCAAGGCTAACGATTCGCATTGCAGAATTTATTGCATCGTTGTTCGGCCTTATCATATAGGTGGTTGGTTGGTCCAGTATGACATGAATGTCCTATGCCATCGAGGATTAGGAGACACCCATAGAGAGAGCTATTATATTAGTTTTCCATTCTTCTTGTGTGACAGAATGAGTAAAGTACACTTTTGTTCGCAGTATATGCCATACAAGAATCTATTTCTGATCTGTATATTTATATAGTATACATATATATAATTTCCAATCAGCATTACGCCTCTTGTTTGAATTATGATGATCTTAATGTGGCTATTTGCGCATTGGTTGCTCCTTTGTAGAATCTGATTTATCATCGTATTGTGTAATACTTTTAAGTATAGAGGTGTCTTAGGTCCAGTGAATAGGTACTCAAGATAAGATGACAATGTTTGCTAAAGTAGTAATTTAAAATTTTATGTATTATTTCATAGAAAATTTGAACAATAGATCATTAAAAGCGGATGCCGTGGATTATAACTATTATTTCATAAACATCATAATAAAGTTATTATATTTATGAATAATTATGATATTTACACTTATTTTATAATAATAATTATAATAAAAATAATTACTGGGTACTATTAAATTATCCCAACTAAAACATTAGGCATAATACGAAGTGTTTCCACTTGACAAGCAATCCCCCAATAAAAATAATAATAATAATTATAATAATAACGATAATCTTCTGGCAAATTCGAGAGCTGACAGGCGGGAGAGAAAGCAAGTCAGTGACATCGTAGCGCTGCTGTCCAGCCATCCGTATCTCTTCTTCTTCTTCGTCTTTGGGCACATTTAATTCGGGTCTAATTAAGAATCTCATAAAGAATGACCGCGCACAGTTCGACATCTTCTCCTTTCGACTTTTCTCAATAACAACGAATGCCATCCCGTTCCTCCGAAAGAGCTCTTAGGCCGAAGAAAGATAACACACGCTTTTTGGACTTTTGGATCGTTTGGTTAATAACCATCAGAGTGCGTTGTTTTGCGGTCATCGTCAAGTCAAATAATATATCCCATTCACATTCGAGGAGGAGAGATAAAAGCGAGATTTTTGCATGGCTTGGCTTCGAAAAGTAAACTCAGACACTCTAATGAGATTATGCGAATTTGTTTATTTGAGAGATTGCAAGGTATAGACTGAAGATCGAAGTTAAATATCTATTTGTACCTTTATGAAATGTTTATGATTTAATTGAAGAATTGAAATTGTGAGAACTGAATTATTGTAATTTTAAACACAATTAGGCGTAGGTATTCATAATCGATAGTTGGTACACTACTAAATTAAGTGCCGAGGTCTAACCTTAAATTAGGTTTATGACTCTTATGTCAGTGTTATAGTAGGATAGTGTTTTGTTTTTTATTTTAATACCAATAAATATTGTCTGGTCTATAGTTAGGTATACTTTTGATTTCAAAAGAAGTAGTCGAGAAAAGTGTGTAATGCGCTGGAGCTCTTATTATTGAGTATTATTAGTAATTTTTTTATAACCTTTTTAAATTACTTACAAAATATATCCATAACCTAATCCAGAATAAATTATGGATAATTCGCTTAGAACATTACACAATATATTAATATTAATAAAAATTCACAACACAGTAAGCAGGGACATCAGGGGAAGTCGGAGGAAGTCAAGTGACGTCAGAGGAAGTCAGATATTTGACTTCACCTAAAGAGAAGTCATTGTACAAATTTTGGCCGATGATTCGGCCTCCGGAAATATATGCCTCCGGTAATGTGGTGGTGGCAATTTTTTTTAATAATAATTTTGATTAATCTAACTACAACTGCACAACTTGAAAATTATCAGAACCAATAGAGCAAATATTTTTTATTTTTTTCAGTGCACCAACTACTAAAGTCGGACCATTCTTTTCAAAGTGAAAACATCTATAGGCACTTTAGGCGTTTTTCGGATGGGTAATATCTTCCCAACTCGCGACACCGATGACCTCGACATGCTGGTGACGTATTGCGCATAGTATAGCGGCCAGTGTACATGTATTATACACATATTATATACACTAATACCCCGTCTCTCTTCTCTGCTAATACAATTTGAATTGATTAATTGAAGAATTACTGTGCAGTACAATAGTGAGAACTTGATATATTTATGTAGGAAAATAAATAACAAAAACAAAGTATTTATTGTCGAATATTTCCAACATTATTGATATTTGCTTAGAAAAAATTGATATTATTTATTTTTCTAATATTTTATATCTGCAATACATCTTGCAATGAATAATATATAGTGCACTGATAGAAGGACTTGTTAGTATTTAATAAGATTTTTTTTTTATTTAATATCGAAAATTTGATAATTTATACGAAAGAAGGTTCTGACATACTCGAAAAAAGATTTGGTGAAAAATTTGACGATATTCCGATGATATTATGTGGGGACTTCAATATCAACTTTGCACATGATAAAAACGGACCACTCATTGAATTTTTTAATGAAGCATCAGGTTTGACAATGTCTAATGATCCAAAATTAAGTACTAAATAATATATAAATATTTTTTACAAAAAATTGGACCGACTTTATCACTTGTTGCACTGAAAAATACAAAACAATATTAATTCTATTGGTGCTGGTAATTTTGATGTTGTGCCGTTGTAGTTTGTTGTTGTAGGCACCCACTCCAAAAAACCAGCACCAATAGAATTAATATTATTTTGTATTTTTCAGTGCAACAACTGATAAAGTCGGTCCAATTTTTTGTAAAAAATATTTATTTCACATTTTTTAGTGTAAAATTAGTCATGAAAATTGTTGAACGTTGACTAATACTCAAAAAGTTATAGGTAGGTTCAGCTTGTACTAGCGAAAATACGCATTTCACATATTTCAGACTTTACCATTGCGAAACTCGGAAGCCGTAACTCTTTTGAAAAAATGTTTAATTTAAATGTTTCAGAGTATGGTCCCCGTTGTAATTTTCAAATCTCAAATTTTCGATTTTCAAAAAAATTTGCCCCTTCCACATAGAGACTGTAGCGCGGAAACGTATGATTATTTTCAAAAATGTCCAATTTAAACATTTTCGGATATGGAATTTTCGTTAATTCTGTCGTCTCGGATTTTCGATTTTCGAAAAAAAATTGCCCCATCCACCCCCTTTGGGGGCGGTTTTTGGAGGGAAGGAGATTTTGGATTTGATTTTCCTCAATATGGGACCATTTCTCAACTCTCCTCTTTAAAATGAAAAAAAAATCGTCTAAATCGGAGTACGTTTACTATGCGAAACGCGCGAACATCCATAAAAAAAATTAAAAAAAGCAATCTTACAACCGAATTGTATACCTTCTCCTTTTTTGAAGTCGGTCAAAAACAACGATCGATGCAGTTTTTACACAATACTTAGATAAATTCCAGTCTAATATGTTTGTTTCTTATTCCAGTTACCGTAAGCCTATTACATATTTTTTAGACTAAAATGAAATATTTAAAAGTACAGTATTGTTGAATTTAATGATGATAATAGAGCTTATAATGAAAATAAAGTTCATTAAAAACTATGAAAATTCTAAAACAATACTGATATTTTCTATTGAGCTTGTGCAGTCCCCCATATGTTTGATTAATTAATAAACTGTGTAAAATTGCAAATAATTATTGCTTGGATTGCCAATAGATGTGAAAACCAGATAAATATTAATAACTTAATTTAAAAAAAATAAAAAATTTCAATAATTTAGTTATTTCTTTGTTTTAACTTTTCACTTATGTTGGCAGTCCTTATGACTGCCTCTGTTTTCTTTAATATTATTTATTAAATGGGTAATTAAATATTTCCGTCCAGCACAAGTTCGCTTTCTTATCGCTGTATAGCCTCGGTACATCCCCCCAATCAAAGAGCACCGGGGCACAGAACGGTTTGTGTGTATAGTTGGGCCGCCAACGTGGATCATGATGATGATATCCACCTGCTCCTAGCTGACGCTTCTTCTTCGTCTTATTCTGCTGCTCGTGTGCCCTCCTCGTGTCTCTGAGTCCGCTGGGAGGCGGCCTGGTTACGCAACACTTCTTTCGCTGCTGGATGATAGAGGAGGCGGTCCCCGGACCCGGCCTACTACTGCCATTACGCGCGCTACATACTCGTAGATGCACGGTAAGTATTCCGTGGTTCCTGGCAACTCCTTCTTCTTCTACTTCTTGTATTGCTGACGAAAATTAGTTTAAAACAACAAGAACCGATGATTATGTCGTAATGATAATTACACGGTGGTGTTGGTGGAAACGAATGCGTAACACGCATAACTACTGGTAATGAAGATGATGATGATGATGATGATAATTGGTGGGCGGATATCAATTTCGGATGGGCAGTTGGTAGTCGGTTTTTTTGTTTCTTCTGTTTGTTGTTGAATGGTGGTTGGGTTCGAATAAATAATAATTGGCTTTCTTTTTAATAATGAAAAAAGATATCGTCTACTAATCCAGGTGAAGTCTTAGGTCTGCTTTGCTGATCTGTCTCGGTTAAATATGAAACCAAACATATTTAAGAAAGTTAAGGTATTAAAAATAAAAATCACAAATATTCTCCTTGTTTAATCCCATAGAGATTCATCTGTTAAATATATGAATTCTTCATTTATATTAAAACTATTGGTCACGCTATATGCTATGTTAGAAGTGAACTCATGTCCATAAGGAAAGTGTAATCCCATCAAAAACATAAATGTGAAATGAGAGCCAAGTGCAATATAATGATATATGCCTTGGGTGTTGACTTTAATGACAAAAGAAGTGAGATTTAAATGGGTGCCAAGTTCAATGGTCAGTCCTGAAATTTATTTATAACAACATAAATTAATTATTTTATAACAACTTCAATTATAATTTATTCTTATAACTTAGGGTGATATATTAAAGCCTAAGATCTGACTTTGCTAGTTTTCATATACGAAATATATTATAGTATTCGTAAGATGTAAAGCTGTAAGCTCTCATTTTATTCTTATCCGAAAATTTGGCTTGCTAGTAAGAAACTAGCCATCGAACATATGGCTCTTCCATGACTGTTTTAGTAGGTACTTATTAGATCCTAATTATATTTATTTAAATATTAAACTAGTATGCTAATAGATTGTCTGACTTAATGAGCCCTACAAACCGAGATATAGCATCTATGTGTAGACCTGAACTCAATAACGATTTAAAATCTACAACCTCAACATCATCTTAATATATATATATATATATATATATATATATATATATATATATATATATATATATATATATATATATATTGATTTTGTATTCTTGACTGGATTTATAATAAATAAAAAGATGTTCTTGGGGATGCAGTCATATATTCAATAAAATTCTTTGACTGAAGCCGAGCTTTCGAGAATGTTTATTCTCTTCTTCAGGGCAAAAATCGTGAATTTAGAATAAATTAACCAAAAACAGGAAAGATTTCATAGCCATCAACTACAAATGTCATTATTTATATTTTGAAAATAGCTATTATAACTGAATTTATTTCAGTCATTGGTAATTAATAAACGTACATGCTACGTCAAGTTTATATTATTAGTCATTAAGATTTATGTTAACCATCCTTATTATTTAAGTAGGCACTTATCCTCTTAGAATTTAATTACTTTATATATTTGAAACAATTTTCATGTTTAAACAATATATTACTGGGACTGTGTTCTATGGTTTTGATTTTAATTTACCACGGATTTCCATCAAGTGATAGCCAATACAGTTATAACTAGATCTCCAAATCAAATGATATTCGGAATTGGAGAAAACTTCATTCTTAGTAAAATTTCTTGCAGTCCCTATAAAAGGCAACTTGTATGGGGCTCATTACTTAGACAAATCCTAATCAGTTGACCCGTTTTCTAACCATGTGTAGATGTATTGTATATTTTTAAAAGATCTTGAGACTGTAATAAAATGTCGATTAGTCCAGATTATGATGACACAGCCCTATGGCTGGTGCAGAGTGAACAGACAGAGTGACAGACAGACAGACGTGCAATGCGTGATTTTCGTATAAATATCTCGAATTCAATGTCAGACAACTTGACTCGATTCCAGAGAGAGAGAGAGAGAGAGAGAGAGAGAGAGAGAAAGAGAGAGACAGTGCGTGTGTGTGACAAACTGTTCGACCTGCGGCAACATTAATCTTTGTTAGTCAGCTCATTGTTAGCTATATGACAATGCACTTTATATTTATATATATACAGGGTGTCCCACTATAAGGTCAGCGAGGTAGGATAATAGGGAAAGCTTGAACCCTCCTACGACTTAGGAAAAAAACTTAAATAAATCGGCTAAAAGAAATTCAGCTGAAATATATTCAAGTATCTAAAGTGGCCGCTAGGTGGTGTAATTACCATGGTATAAATACAGTGACAGTAGTGACAATGGTATGTCTTACTTTTGATTGGTTAGTCAAGTCATGTGGTTTGTTCCGGCATATTGTGGTTAAATTAGTCTTGTTTTCGTTGTGTTCTTACGGGAATTTGCGTTGATTGTGGTTTTGTGCCGAGTTTAATGCTTATTTAATTCAAATCAAGTAATATTTAAGTGAAATTTTATTAATTTCGTGTATTGTTTAGTAATCGTAGTTGTGTAGTTGACAATATTTTGATTGTCCTTTTGTTTTATTATTTTTATATATTTTTTATTCCAAATGTTGAGAAAAGTCAAGAAATATTTTGTAAATATTTCACACTGAAAATTTTTACTAAGAATTTTTTACTAGTTTAAAAATTTTATAAATTGAAAAATATATAAGTATGCAATTTTTATTTAAAATTACCATTTCCGGTAGGCCTATGATACCTACTAAAAAAGAATAGAATAAAAGAATCGCTCAAATTCATCAAGTCTCCAGTTACCATGCCTACTTTTGTGCCCAAGTGTCATGTATGATCTAGTCGGGCAAATAAAATAATTATGGCGAACTTGTAATATTTGTTAAACACACAATTTTGCTCCAAAACACCTATATATGGATAAAAACCTTCAGTCGTTCAACAGTTCAAATTTTAGTTTAAATTTCTTTCTCAAAAAAGATCATTCAATTCTGATTACAGAAGCATTTTCTATGTGACAATAATTACAGTATTTATTGGTTCCGGGTAAGTTTTATGTTAATAAATATGAAATATAATTATTCATACTTTTTTCAATATTATATTTCACTCATATTTTATTTTATTTCAATTATTTTACGTAGAAATTAAGTTAATGCTATATGCTAATAATGTTTAAATTTGCCACAGCATGGCGGGTGGGCGGAGTTTCAGTCCCATTGTCACCATTGTCTTATATAAAGTCACTATACGTATAAATTAAAATTCATTTTTTTCAAATCGATACATTAACTTATTGTTTTAGTACGGGAAATGGAAAGTTCACGAAATTCTGTCTAATTTTGTTCTTTACACTTTGTCCGTATTTTTGAGTTTAAGGGTGGGGGGAGCTGGGGAAACAGCTCCAAATTCTCCAAATTTAACGAGTTGAGTCTTGTTTGAAAGATAATTCGACACCCATTTCAAAAATAATGTCGGATCTGTTCGCAAGGTCACACCTTTACTCCTAGAGGGCGCTGTTTAGCCAATACTTAATTTTTATCCTTTTGTGAAAAAAATAAATGACACAGTACATTTTTGGTCCTAAACTCCGTATAAAAAGCTACATTTTAGCGAAAATCGCGAGACAATATCATTACTCGTTTTTGAGTTATTGTAAAATTGATATTTTTGTTTTATTAAGAAAGTAATAATCATTATCACTATTTAAAGATATCAGTTACTTATTGCTTATTCAATTAGTGTGCCTGAGTAAAAAAAACAATATTAAAACTATTCCTTTAGGTAATCCTAATAGGTATCCCTAAAGCTTTTGATAGTTGCGCAATTTTAATTTTACGATAGATTCGTTCTTAAATTAGCGTAAAATTATTTCTTGATAAAAAAATAATTGGGGCGATAAAAACTAATGTTTTTTTTGATCGAGAAAAATAAAATACGGGAAGAAAACATAATTATCTATTTAAGCAATGTTAGTAGATTAGAAACAACATAAAAATATTGATTTAATTAAATTAATAATTTTAATAATATGGACCTGGACGTGAAATAACAAGTAATTATAACAAATATGTGCTGGAATTTCGGACTTGCTATTCCCCAACAAAATTTAATTAATTTTATTTCTAGTCAATCTATAATTATTTAGCTTCGTTTGAGAGTACATTTCACAATGATTCAAAAACGAGTAAAGATATTGCCTCGCGGTGTTCGCCAAAATGTAGCTATTTATAAGGCATTTAAGACTAATATAAAAAAATGTACCGTGCAATTTGTTTTTTTACAAACAAAGATAAAACTGACGGTTGGCTAATCAGCGCCCTCTAGAAGAAAATGTGTGAGCTTGCGAACACACATTATTTTTGAAATAAGCCTCGAATTATTTTTCAAATAAAACTAAACTCGTTAAATTTGGATATTGCGTCTAGAAGATTACAGCGGCTTAAGAAAGTACTGTTTGCCCAGCTCCCCCCACCATTATAATCAAAAATGCGGAAAAATTATAACGACCAAAATTACGCAGAATTTAATTTCCAATACTAAAACAATACGTTAATGTATCGATTTTTTGAGAAAAAAATAATTTTAATTTATACCATGGTAATTACGCCACCTAGCGGACATTTAAGAAACTTGGAAATATTTAAGCAGAATTTATTTTAGCCGATTTACATAAGAATTTTTCTCCCGAAGTTGTAGGGTTCACGCTTCCCCTATCATCCTACCTCGCTGACTTTAGTTGGACACCCTGTATATTTATAGTATACAATTCGATATCACGATGTCGTGGATGATGATGATGATGACCCGTTGTTGTTGCTGTTGTTATGGTTCTTTTAGTCTTTTCTGTTTCGTATTATAGTTAGGTACCTATGGCTTGATCACGTGATGTATGGTATCCACCAATATTTTGGTTTTGGTCGTGATCAATTTATACCGACTGTCATGATCTCGTTATTCAGTGTTCAATATCAGACAGTTTAGCTGTTGATCAGACGTGCATCTATACAGGAAATATCTGGGATATGAATTAAAAGTAAAGATAGCAAAAATATTTCAAAAATTTCAAAAACACTTGATACAAACGTGGAGACTGCGATGCTTGCATAAGCATGAAACCTTAGCCAACAAAAATGAAGAAAACATTTCATTGCGCTCGTAAGAAAAGTATGATCCAATGATAAAATTAGCTATCAATTCTCGTTAAACATAGGTAACTAGTCTTTCTTGTCGTGAAGACATTCCTGCGATCGATTATGTTGGAACATATTTGACATCTTTGAATATCGACTTCTCCATTTAAAGATAAATGAAGAAATGAATGGGGAGAATATTACTCAAGGCTACTTCAGGAAAAACAGCCTGAATTTGATATATAAAAATAGAACTATTGAAATATGACAAGAAGAGAAGAATTGAAAGAGCAGAAGAAATCTCCAGTGAATGAAACCTGTCATACAAATTTTCCATCAGATACACTAATAATTACACTTCGTTCCATCAATCGCTAGACTCTTTACCAGACTAAATGAAAGAATTGATAATTTTAGCGCAGAACCATCGGGATTCGGGAAAAGCAGATCAAGGGACAAGAAAAGAACATTGAGACACATATGATGCTTATCGAAGCAATGAGAAGGATGGACCTTGGATAAATGAATCAATATAGCGCAAAGACTGTATAGAGGAACAAAAGGCACAAATGAAAATGGATAATGAACTCACAAAGCCAATACAATAATTATAAAAAGCCTAAAGCTGGGATACGTCCTTTTACCCATTTTTTTAATGATTATAGAACAGGCTAAAATTAGAAAACGAAAATATTAAGAGCTACCAAGCTTCTAAAAATTTGAGATCGGTAATGAACAGAGATGGCACTGGTTTAAAAGATATAGGAACAAAAATAGGACGTGAAAAGCAAACGAGCAAAGCACTACATGGATTGATATGGAACAGCCTTTTTAAGCAAAGAAAACAAACAGAGAATCTTTCAAATTGCATAGTGCCTGTGCCATAGCCTTTTGAAATTAAAATACTCATAAGCAGCCTTCCTTTTCAACTATAACCAGTAACGACATGAGAATGAGCAAAAAATAGAGGTTTGACTATATCACTGAAACGGCCTAGGGGTGTTGGGCGTGACGAGATCTGCGATCGCATTATCATAATTAAAAACGCAGTATTCTCCTTCTCAATAAAATTAAGCAATTACGTAGGTACTTGTAAAATAAACTAATGACTCATAAATTCCTCCATATGCGTTACAAAACTAGTGACTACAATGCTCGCACAAGCGCAAAACCTTCATCTTCAATATCAAACTGCATAATGCATAATGCCACAGCCAACTATATCCCAATATAGCTGTACCGATGTACAAGCAATAAGGAAGAGAGAGAAGAACCATTTATAATCCGCTTTAATCCCTATGAACTTGAATTTTTTAAATTGCAAAACGGTCACCTGATAAACACCTTCACATCGACAGCTATAGCATGTGACTTGAAGCAGTGCAGCAAGAAAAAAAAAAGATTATAAAATACACACACGGCTCGTTTTTCAATTCCCCAACGCTGCAGAAACATTTGATGTGATGAAAGAAGTAGAAAGAAAAGAAAAAAAGAATAATTTATACAATTATCACACGGCTGTATATGTGTAGAGAAGTGCTGATACAGCGGTATAAAATGTCTTACTTCTTCACTCAGTACGATGCTCAAATATTTATTAATTACACGTAGGTACTGTACGTCCCTATTAGAAAAACCTTTTAGTGTTGAACACATTAGAGTCCGTAACAGCAGAAATAGAAGTGTGAGAGAAATTAATTGTTTTTTATATGAACGTATAGATGGCAAAAAAACTTAATTTGTTTAGTTGATTTAGAAATTATATGAATCATTCAAGACTGGACATTCAGAGAAACATTTTTTTCAGCAGATTAAACGGCCGGTATTTTCAATAAGAATTTCATGAAATTTTAGGGTTGGTAGAGCTTTGGGTTTACTACTGCCATTAAATAACTTAGAAAGATTGACTACACAATTCTTAACTGTAATAGACACCCTGGATGGATCATTTCTCAATCTATGTAACTCATTATGACAGTTTGACTGGTACATGGGCAAGGGCACCAGTTATATCACTCTTGTATTTCTTCGTCGGAGAGAGACATAGACTGGTGCCATAAACACCTACGAAGAGCTTAACCAACGATATAATAATATTGGAAATCCCCCACAATGTGAAGTATTATTGCCATTTGCTCTTTTGCATTGCATTTTTTGCTTGCTTGCTTCATAGTCTAGTGCCACACGTTCAAAACTGTATTCAATTTTAGCTACTATGCGCTGGCAATATTTTTTTGACCGACGAACCCAAACGCAGGATGATTTCTGATTACGTCACTCCAAAAACCGTCCCGAAGGCCGGGAGGATGAAGAGGACAATTTCTCTCGAAAATCGAAAATTTGAGACAGCAAAATTAAAGTTTACATAATATCTGAATTGATTTGATTTAATTTTTTTTTTAATATTTATTTTGGTGGTTATGATGGTCGAAAATCAAAAAAAAATAATTTTTGTATTCATACATTATTCTTTTTGACCGACGAACCCAAACGAAGGGCGTATACAATTCGACTGTCTGCTTTTATTGATTTTGATGATTTTTCATTCATTTGAAAGAGGAGACTTGTGGTCCATATTCGCATTAACTCAAATTTGAAATCTCCTTCCCTTCAAAAAACACTCCCGAAGGGCAAGATGGTGGTAATTTTTCTCGAAAATCGAAAATTTTAAGTGAAAATTTAAGATAGGATAATATCCGGAAACATTTAAATTGAACATATTTTCAAAAGAGTTACGGTTTTAGAGTTACAGTGATGTTAAATTCTCAAATATGTGTATATTCGGTAGGTGGAGGGGGCAATTTCTTTCGAAAATTCTAAAATCTATGGGAACTACATGAAAGACCAGATTATTTGTAGCAACATTTATATTGAACATTTTTTCCTTAGAGTTACGGTTTTCGAGTTACAGCGGTGGTAAGATGGCAAAATCTAGAATACTTTCTATGCGTATTTTGAGATCTCTGAGTAGTAACAAGTACAAGCAAAGAATATACGTGAGTAATAGGATAAGTACCATCTTCTTAGGTATTACTGAACGTTCAACGATTTTCGTGACTAATGTTACATTCAAAAGTGTGAAATAAATATTTTTTACAATTTTTTTTACCGACGTTATTAGTTGGTGTACTGAAAAATACGAAATCATATTAATTCTATTTAACTAAAATTAGACAACTTCAAAAAAGCTAGAACCAATAGAATTAATATTACTTTTATTATTTTCAAGTGCACCAACGAATAAAGACGGTCCATTTAAAAAAAATAATCTAACTGCAATTGCACAACTTCAAAAGTAACAGACAGCACCAACAGAATTAATACTATTTTATCATTTATATAAGTATATTTATTATTTTAACTTTAGTTATGAGTTGCAATGCTTACGTAATTTGTAATAAATAGACTAAAATAATTATTATAAAATGGAAGTATTGAAATATTTGTTAATTATCAATTTATGACGAAATTAGCAAAATCAATTCTATCAGAAGATCTACTTATAACTGCACTAATAACTATAATAAAACCAGCCCTACTTTATGTAAAATATATTTATTATCTTATGAAGTAGACTATCAACCATTGGTTTGTTTCCTTCAATTTCTTCCGTTTGATAGATTGTCCTATATACCATCGGTCCTATGTGTATATATACATAAAAGAATTATAGTTATATGTAATATGATATTATTATAGGGGGATAGAATTTCTAGTCTCGATATAGACGTTCCGTAGACAATTCTTGGGATTTGACCATTAAACGTTATAGGTAAGGCTGGATGTTGTTTCAGCTTCAGCCCACGACCAGTGGGCAAAGGTATAGGATTTTAATTGGAATAGATTTATGTTTCCTTTTAGGTTGACCATAGGCATTATGATTTTCTTTCATTTCAGTTGTAAATAATTTTAATACACCGACCAGGTGCTGGTCGGACTCGCATACGAAGGGTTACGTGCCATCGTACAAGAACTGTTACATTTCAAAAGATACAGCCATTATTAAGATATAGAAAGTGAGTTTAATAGAGTAAATAAAATAAAATAAGAAACAAACCAAAATTAAAATAAAAATTAGGGCAAAAAAGATTGGTTTATACAGATGACTAATATAAAATAAGAAAGAAGCAATCAAATCTCAGCTTTTTTGTCAAAAACGTTTGTGTTGTGTGCAAATTAAGAGTGTTCTCTGGTGTTCGATCATGCGCATTATCAGTTTCCAAACAAAATAAAAGAGATAAAGATGAAAGTTGGCCATCTCTAGTTCTTATTCTTATTTCTTAATTATAATAATAAAATAACTTATTTCGTGTATAAACGTTCTCATGGAAATGAGCATGTTCAACTCTCTTATTTTAAGATGAAAAGGAAACACAAAGTCTCTCCACAGTTTATTGTTAAAAGGTTAATTAAGACAATCAAAAAATGTTCAAAGTTATGGAGATGATGAGATTTTTTTTACGCAACTAGAAAAACTGGAAAAACGCATCCAGTGAAAATTAAAAATTATTACTTAAAAATAAACACGATTGATTATCCCATTATAAAAATAATAAAAAAATAAATTTAATTCTAAAACAAAAAAAAATCTAAAAAACACGAAAATTCCAAAGTTATGGGCAGCAGATGGTACAAGAACCTCTTCTTGGGGTTTGGGATCCGTATTTCTAGTTTTTCTAGATTCTTAAAAAAATTATTTCATCATCTCTTTATATACTGTACAATTTCCCCTTTAGTTAATGCTTTTGTTATCGAATATTTAAGAATATTGTAACGTGGATAGGTAGTCATGTACTTAAGGATGTTATTCGTTTTAGTATGTATTTGTTGTATTTACTTATTTGCTATTGTTGTTTCATGTATAGTTCATTAATTAGTTCTAGAATTATTAAATTCTAGTAGTAGTAGTAATAGATTTATTCTAGTCAAAGTAGTCAAAGTGACAAGTTGTGACAGTTATACTATTACAGAAGGTCGTGTACAAGGTGTTGAAAATAAACGTTTCTGGAAGCAATTTGCGAACTTTAGAGTATTAAGCAAGTGAGCACACCCTATAATGTTTAGCACTGGGTTAAACGTTACAATATTTCCAATTTCGCAAACGTTTTATTGTCAGTTCTTGCAACATTGAAACTGAGTTTTTAAGCGTCGAACATACTGCACAATCAATCATCGCTTCGTTTAACCTCACTTTTTCTAAAACTTACTTTTACTATTTTCAAGCATATTTTTGCTTATTGTGCAGGTTGTTAGTGTTTAATAGCTAAAAGTAGTAACTCCTAAGATCAAAATTTCTCCCTTTTTTAAAAATAGATCATTACAAATAGCGCCTCCGCCACAATTTTATTAAAAGTTATGCTAAAAGCAAACATTTGATTTTTTAGGGCTTCTATAACAAAAGCCGCTCAACTAGACTTTTACTATTTCTTCAAACTAAGAACTTGATTTCATTGTTGTGAAATGCATTTGGTAAAATGATTTCATATAAACGCATAACTGTTTGCAAGCGTTCTGGCATAACAACATCCTCTATAACTGTTCTCTATACAACTATCCAAAACTTTTTCGTACAAATAACTACACTATCATCCACTTCTATCATTGTTTCAACAACTCGTTCTTAAACATTACCAACTTGTTGAATAATTATTTTGACAAGCTTTTGACAATCTCTACACACTCATCAAACTTCAACGTTATGCACTCGACTTCAAAGAGTAACTACCTACCCAACAACTTAATTTAAAATTTCTCCAACACATCACATTCATTCTTATATTCTTCTACTACTTGTTCTCTTTGTAATTCGCCACCATGTTTCTTCATCTTCTCAGTCTCAGCGCAATTTCTTCCAGGCTGCGCGCAGTGCAAGAGATAGATTAATGTGCGACCTTTTGGGTGCGTCCACGATCTGTTGGCAACTTCATCATGTTAATGTTTTTCTCCCAGTATACATGGTGGTCCGAATTATAATGAAGAAATTTTGGCAGCTTATTCAGCAGATAAAAATATTAAAAAAAAGTTCAAAAAAACTTATCTCCAAAAACACTTCGTTTTGGAGATAGATACGATTGTTGAAATATTGCGAAAAAAATGTTTTTTCTTATTTATAAAAAATCTTGACTAGATTTTGCTTTCTAACTTAGTAGGTATTATTGCCACTTAAAAACAAATTTATGGCATGATAAACACGTTTTTGTTTGTTTGTGTTAATTTAAAATAATAATTAAAGTTGTACGTCAATGGTTTATCGTAATTTTGTTAACAAATTTATATATCCTGATCAATTCTAAACAAAAATGGTCTCTATAGTCTTTTCGCTAAAATAAACCGTTTTCGAGAAAAAAATAATTTTTGTTTGCATGTGTACCAAATATCTTAGATTTGCAAATGTGACGTAAATAAAAACGAATTGAAATAGCGCGAATTATCTTAATTTAATTTGAAAACCTCAGATATTAGGTACACATGAACGAGAATGGTTCGCTTTAGCGGAAAGACTAAAGAGACCATTTTTGTTTAGAATTGGTCAGTACATTTAAATTTATTAATAAAACTACGATAAACCAATGGCGTACGAACTTTTCTAATTATTTTTATCTGCTGAATACGCTGTTAAAGTTTCTGCATTATAATTCGGACCACCCTGTATATATATATATATATATATATATATATATATATATATATATATATATATATATATAGGTAGGTATATAGGCGGATTTGTAATTAAACGTTTACAGCAGTGTTCGTTACTTCATAAAGTTAGAGTAGATGCATGTTGTTGCCCTTGGAATCGTTTAATTAAAATTTCAATTTTCGTTTGAATGTGATTATTACATTTTTCAAAGATTGTCTATTGATCTGGACTAGACGGATTTCATTAGAAATGTCATCAACTGTGGAAACAGTATAGCAATATCTTGCTAAGAATAAGTTGAAGTGAATGAATGTCAAAAAGAACCCTTATAGTATCGCTTTTTGTCTTTCCGATCTTCCAAGTCTTCTAAGGTAGCACAGTCAAAGATCTGGAAAAACATTAAGGTGGTATAGTTTGATGTGAAGTTTACAGGATAAATAAAATGATCTCTAAATGTAGATGAAAATAATTAAAATCTAGAAAATATGTTATTTGCAACAACGATCTTCATGTCATCACTATCACTTTATCTCAAATCAAGAACAAAACGGTATCACTGAGCATAGAACATGAATAGAAGGTTGGTGTATTTGTACTTGGCACATGTGGATTTACACCTATATACGCATAAACTCCAGCTCACGAAACAATAGGAGGATGACCCTGACCTACAAAAATTTGGTATACAAAGCAACAGCCAGGTATTCAAAAGCGCGTCCTGCTCATCACCGGTTACTCATTCGCTCACACTGCTGTCCACACTGATTTACTTTGAAAGAATCGAAATCGGCAAAAACGTTATCTCGCAGCCATTCTCTTCTCATAGTCAGATCTTAATATTATATCATCCTTTAACGTATAAATGTAACCATTTCTCTTGTTGCCCTATCAAGATATCTACATCTCTAGAATAATAAAGGCCTCCAGCTTTATCAATAGAAGACATATCCGGAGCTCGAGGCGGCCATAAGGATAAAACAACAAACAAAAATTGCACCCACTGTCCATGTTGTTGTTCAAAGAAGCGGGTTGGTTCGTGTAGTGTGTTTATTTGTATGTTCGACTCGCGGACGTAATTCCATCCGACAGGTATACATAAATTCCAATACTTTACGTCATCGTCCGCCCCGTGGCTTTGGCTTTACCAAGAGCCAGCAAGAGCAGTTCACTCCTTCGTCGCGTAACAGGCCCTTTTCCTGGCAGAGGAAAGGGGTATGGTGCTTCATTACACACACACACTGGAAATGTCTGTACGTATGTCGGCTGGAACACGAGCATCCGGCCCACTGTCATGGTGTTGTTGGCAGAAGCAGCAGGTGTAAAACGTCAATGTGCCCATGAGACATGAGCCCTTTTTGTTCGTTGACACAGAAGGAGCGAACAAAAAAAAAGTACATGCGTGGAAAAAAAAGTAGGTAGAGATTGTTGGTGATTGTGAATGTGGATTGAAACCCTGGGAGATTTATGTAAATGGGCTGTTTTTATTTCCTTTATCCAGTTTTTATTGAAGAATATCGAGTGTAGTTTTTGTGATGAAAAACCAATCACAAATCTGTCTTATATTATAAAGGACACATGGTCTAGCAGCTCTGCTCCCATCTGATATTGCTCATTTGTTGGTTAAGTTCTGAGTTTGATATTTTGCAAACTTCATTTGTAACTAACGTGCCCATGTGCGAAAATTATTTTTCATTATACAGAGTGTTCTTATATTTTGTTGCTTATTTTGGTACATCTGAAGGGTCACTACATGGTCCTAAAAGTTTATTTAAATCGATTTAATGATCTCAAAAACTATCCAAACAAATGGAAATCGTTTATATTTTCTTTACATATGTGTTTCTTTGCTTCATTTACGGAGGATTTACTGCATATTTTTCTAAAGGTCAATAATGACTCCTCATGATATTGAGGATGGTAAAAAAAAATCAACATTAAACCTTCAGATAAGGTTTCCTTTCACAGTACAAAAAAATTATCCAGTGACATTTTCAATGATTGTGCAAATGGGGGGCATATTTCTCATGACGCAAAATAATCTGTTTTATCATAAAAATTCCTCGCGCAAAGAAGAAATTTTTGGGCTGACAACATCTTCAGATTAACACAATTACAGAGAAATTACTCCACAGGACAGTGTGGTCAGATAGCAGCGCCATTGGTCATTTTTATCGCATTGAAATATGTTGGTACCTACCTATATGGTTTGTGCTTTATACATATATGAGGAGAGGCATTATTGGTAGGAATATTAACTGATGATATTAAAGGAACTTTAATCTGTTACATTCTTTGCGAGTCATTGGAGTGAGTAGAATGCATATATTTACCTACTCAACTTTGTTCGATACACTTACAGAAGGGTCATTTTAAGAGAGAGGTCTTGATAGGAAATGCCCAGTCTCCGAGAATTTTTGCAAATAAAGAAGTTGTTCTATCAAAATTCATTTAATTTTCTATATAAAAACTATGTTCTTCGATTTTTTGGTTATGTGCAAGATATCAAGGTGTTATTTTCAGTATCTTGTTTGGACATCATTTTTCTATTCTTTTATAGATAGGAAAAAAGTGATTACCAAAAAAGACTCGACTTTTGCAAAACAACATTTTCTCGTTACCTTAATACGGTGAAATTTCGAGAAAAATCACATTTTTTATTCAAGATAGCGATTACGCCACCTACGTGCCATCTTAGAAAACTAAAAGTTTAATTTTAAATTGGAAACTTAAGTCATTAACGTTTTTTATCGCAAGTATCTTCTAGAATGAGTAGTTCCGAGATACAGCATCTTACACAGATTGACAAATTGCAACAACATTATAATTTTAAAACAGAAGAGAAGCTGAACAAAAAAGTTAATTTTCGTGAAATAATGTTATTCCCAAGAATAATCCTTGTTGGCCCCCTGGCGGCCTAATTTTTAAGCTTTTGACAAATGCATGGAATCGCTCATGATACAAAATTCCAAGAGGTTTAGATTAGGCAAATATAAGAGTGTAGAAAAGTATTAGTTATATTTAATTTAAAGTTGAGTTTTTTTGGTCAAGGATATAATAATTGCATTTAATTTTTGGGAATTTTGTGTGCGTTGTTTGCCCAATTCCTTACAATAAATATGAAATTTAAAATTTTATGTAAGTACCAGTTCAAAAAACACAATGACAGCTAGCTATTTATTTTATAATGCAATGAATTGTAATGTTTAGACTTAACGCCAGTAATAATACTTTACCTTAATGACAAAATAAAGAGAATGAAGTCCGTTCACAAAAGTGACTTCAGATTCGAAATATTTTGCATTGCAAAACCTGCGTTTCAAATGCATAAATCAATCCACTATCAAAAATATTAAAATTTCTTGAAATGACATTAAGTGTGCATTCGAATGTATTCCTCAAAATAATTACTTTGTATACACCATTCACAGTATTTAAATTTGCGTTTGGCCAGGGTTGTACTTCACGAATAAAACAATCTGACAGGTCCGACTCGTTGACTTCACATTACAATTGGGTTCGTTATGCAACACGCAATACACTTCTACCACGTTAGCCATATTTTCTTTATTTAATTTAATTTAAAATATTCACGCATAACACATCAAAATTTGAACTATGTACACTAATTCACCATATAAACTTTCACTATGCCAAATCTCATCATCCTCCGTTCATATTTTATGTACTAAAAATCGTGTACAATCACATATTAATTCATAGATATCTCTCGTTTCTGGTGGTTTATTTTCTTATATTTCGTAGTGCTTTGCTTTTTGGGATAGCTTGTCAAAATTTTGTAAAAGATTCATCTACCCAATGTTACTTTTATTCCAATTTATCTATGTCTTTTGCATAACAAATAGTTGTTTATCATTTTCATCGACATTCATTTTGTATTCTATCACCTACACCTTTATCAACGATGCGGGCTTGTTCATTATTAAAAAAAAGTTATAGCTTTAAGCAAGAGATTTATTTCTGTAGTAGATATAATATCTACTTCCTCCTTCCTCCATAGCTGTGTACTTGTCCAGGATAAAGGCTACCGAATCATGGCGGCATCCAGCTGTGGCATGATTCACCTTGAAGAATTAAATTCTTATTCCGAAAACATGCATCTTTGTCGAAAAAAAATTACACATAGATACTTTAATGTAAGGTTATCAATTTGTATTTCACCTGTAATATTTGCCTAATAAAAGACAGCACCCGCCTGATGTTACCTCATCATGATCGGGAGGATTTTTATCAACAAGCATCTGTTTCAAAAGGATCATTCAGTCAAACATTGTCGTCGCACGATACTACGTTTACGATACGCCCATGATGCGATACCCTATGGTGTCTCTACAAAACAGTTCACTGCCTCTTCTATCTATTTAAAACATCTATATTAGTCCAATAAAAATTGGATTCTACCAAAAAAATTTTGTTATCATTAATTTTCAATTAGACTATAAGAGGAAAATCTTTTTCTGTTCTTCCCCCGAAAGAGGAAGACCTTTGCAAAAATGTTAAAAAATTATCGGACGTTAATATTTTATATGCTTTTAACGTAAATTGCTATTCATTATTTAACGCAGCCCATGAAATCTAATATTTTGAGGCATCCGATAAACATTCTCTGAGATGCCATCGATCACGTTCTTTTGTATGGAAAGTGATCGAAGTTGTCGAGACTTGTGCTGATTTTAAGGTTATGTTGAAAACGATCTACCGCTATCATATCATTGGAAAATATAGATAATGAGCCTTGAGAATCATGGAAGTCTGTGTTGGTTCTTTCAAGAATTTACTTGTCTGTTGCTGTTTCATTAAATGGATAGTCCGAAGCAATGACAGGAAAAGATACGTATATATTTTGGAAATTGCTCTGAGACTGGTATTGAAATAAGACTTGAACGTCGAATTTCAGAAGTCTGAACTAGTTTCTTTTGAGATTTGGCTGCTGCTGGTTGATGGAATAAATAATCATCAGCGATTATAGAAAAGAATGGGTTGATATCTATATATTAATATGTGATTGTAGATGATTTCTAAGGCATAAAACGTGTAAAATTTTGATGTATTATGCGTTAATAATTTAAATTAAATTAAACTAAAAAGTATGGTTTACGTGGTAGAAGTGTATTGTGTGTTGCATAACGAATCCAATTGCAATGTGAAGTCAACAAGTCAGGGCTGTCAGATTGTTTTATTCGTGAATGACAACCCTGGTCAAATATAAATTTTAAATATTAGGAATAGTGTATACAAAGTGATGTAATTATTTTGAGGTATTCATCTAAATGCGCCCTTAATGTCATTTCAAGAAATTTTTATACTTTTGCAATGCAAAATATTTTGAATCTGAAGTCTCTTTTGTGAGAGAACTGCTCTCTTCATTTTGTCATAAGGGTAAAATAATGTTACCGACATTAAGTCGAAACATTACAATGCATTGTATTATAAAATAAATAGCTAGCTGTCATTGTGTTTTTTGAACTGTTACTAACATTAAATTTTAATTGTATTGTAAGTAATTAGGCAAACAACACACGTTAATACCTTTTTGTACAAGCTTGCAGTTGACGTAATAGAGCAAAATTCAAAAAATTATATGCAATTATTATATCTTTAACGAAAAAACACCGACGTACTTTTGAATTTAAAATTTAGACCACTGTACGACCACTAGTATGTATTTATTGTTCCTTTAATTTTATAATGAACTTCTACCTACTGTTTCCTTGTCTATCTACTCTACTCTTTTTTAGTTTTAATTTATAATATAATGCTAAGCTATTGATAATAGGGTAATTTTTCAACAGTTTTTAAAGTTCCTAAACAAAGTTTCATATATAATGATCAATTATATTCGTCTAAGAGTATAATTTGTGTTCTAATGCGCAGAAAACTATAGCCTTCAAAATGTTTCTCAATATGTTAAATATTACGGAAGTTGTTGAATTTAACGCCAAGTTGGCTTATAGAATAGCAATTAACGTTATGGATTTTAATCATGCCTTGAAATTATCGAATACAGAATAGCGATTTAGACTCAAGGTCCTTTATTTTTTGTTAAATGGCCTTAAACATTATTTTGCCTCAATTTATCTCAAATGAAAAGACAATAATTATCAATGATACCATATTTTGTGCTATCTTTCCTGAAGTAAATAAATCTTGTGCATCTATCTCTCTCTTCTTTTTTCTTTGAAGATTTTTTGATTAGATTTGTTTTTGTGCCGGTTTTTATTGGCTTCATTAAGTTACACATCGTGTGACACGACCCAAGCTGAGGTTTATATATTATATACATGTATATTTTATGATTGTCGCCAGCATCTACATGCCGATCTTACGTCGTCCATCATGTTTTACCTGATAGAAAACAAAAAAAAACTACCTGTAGATAGATAACTGTATGTTTGTGTGAGTGTGCACTGATGCCCACAGATAGTTGCTTGTTTTTTTTTCTATTTCACAGGATAAGCTTATGGATGATCAAAAGGATTATTATTGGTTAGTCGTTTATTCGATAATGATTTTTTTCATTATTTGATGAGATTATTTTTGCTTATATCAGTTTTATTGACAGGATCTTACTTAATTATTAATATTTAGAGACGGCACCCTTTTTAAAATATTCCAAAATCCAGCATGTTCTTCCACCCAGAAGCTTTGCCCCCAAAGAGGGAGCATTTTATAGGAGAAATTTCATTTAACAGGTTGAAAGAAAAGAATATTTTCAGCAATATTTGGCGTCCCTAAAGCTATCAAAATACATATTTGGTGCTTGTAGAGCTAATTGAGTGGTAATTAAGTCCTGCATCCTGAAATTAATTGCTCATCGACATATAGTCGATACCCCCGGTACATAAACTATAATAGTAATTATTATTTGAGGTAATTTGTATAAAAAATTAAATAAAATTCACATATTTCTTATTCTAATTAAGTGAAGTATCCCGAAATTAATTGTATATTATATTTTCTATAGGTTTTCAACCAATACAATTATATCGATAAGAAGAGTAGTTACCGACGTGATTAGTAAATAACTTAGCCACCGGTAAACCTATCTTTCTGTCGTAGGAACATATGTGGTTAGACTTAGCAGTCGAAAACAGTCCGGTCCTACAAAAATTAAGTTTTGTCCCTTAGCTTTCCAGTATCAGAGCTGCGCATTTTTTGATTGGGTGAGATAAGTACCTAAACTATTCTAAGAAAATCTACCTAAAGTTCTTTCAGGTTTCCCGTTGTATCTGTAAAGTTATAAATATCCCCACAATTGTCTTTTTTATTTATTTTAAAAGAATATTCTCAAAAAAGTTGTTTTTTAAAAGCACAGCAACTATTCTCCCACAAACTATAAGAGGAATTAATTTCGGAATAGCTAGCAAAGCAGCTATTTCAAAAAAAACTATTTCGGGATACAGCAATTAATTAGCAATTAATTAGCTCTACAACCACCAAATAATATTTTCTAAAAAAAATTCAAACAAAGCAGACTTTTTCCGAAAATCTAGAAGAGCAATTATTTGCGGAATACAGCACTTAATTAGCACGTAATTAGATCTACACGCACTAAAAAAGAAGTTCTCAAAAAGTTGATTTTTAAAGGTTGCAGTGCTAGCAGAGCAGCCATTTTCAAAAAAAATATAGGAGCAATTAATTTCAGAATAAAGCACTTAATTGGCTCTATAAGCACCAAATATGTACTTTTGATTCTGCTCACTTTGCTCTGCTAGCTTTAGGTACGTCAACATTTGACCAGGATCGTTTTTTTTTGATATCAAAGATTGCCGAGTTATTTGACAATATTTTGCTATTACCAATGGTATTTCTAATATAATTGTTTATAATAATAATATAAGGTATATATAATCCTGAATATGAATTACAATATCAAAACATTCTCGTCATCAATTTCCTGATTGACAACTCATACAAAAAAAAACAAGAGGAACGACGCCCAGAGATAATAACAGTTTCACCAACACAATATTTATTATTATAGTCGTTGATGGTTAATAGTATTAATTTGAGGAAGCAGCGTGCAGTAGCGAAATAAGAGGCATGTCCAATTTTTTTTATTAAGTGTCAGATGATTACAGGTTAGGGATGTGACGTCCAGCCTCCTTTGCCTTTTTCTTCATCTCTCATTATCATTATCATTATCACTATTAATGTTTCCTTGATGGTGTTGACCCACCAGAATAAGACTTCTTCAAATAGTCGGAAAAAATTGAATTGAGACCAGAACTGTCTAGATCATTTAATGTGTTTAATGTTAATTGTTTTCATTAAAAAATACGTTTTTGATCTGAAATTAAAGGATCCAAATCATCAAGAACAAATGTTTAGTATCCGAATTGAATCCAGAAGCTCCCGTGCAAAGCAAGATAAAATCAGGTAACAGCATGAATTGTCAATTTTTAGAGCAGAATTAACAAAATTGAACTAGAAGGAATAGATACAATTAAATGATCTCAGTTTTATTTTGAGAAATATGAACTCCACCGTGTCCCCTTGTGAGGGCATTTGCAAAACCGGTTTCCTTAAATGACTTGAATTGTACAAGGGGAATAGGAGTTCTGCTGTATTTTTCATGTTGATGTGGTTGAACACCCTGTATATAATTGAAATTGCTCGGTAACAATGTATTTAATTGTGAAGAGGGCTTCTCCCATCACGCCTGGTGTAGATACTACACCATTGAAGAGCTGTGTAAATATTAACTTTGAGAACACTCAAAGAGGCACTGCCTCCAGAGATATCAGAAAGACGGACAGAAAGAGAAAAGGAAAAGAAACAAAAAATCCTTGAATATTCTACCGGGTAAATAAACAATTCAACAAAATACAACTACAGAAGAAAATGTACAGTCATGTTAGATACGTGGGCAGTGCCATCATCAAATCAAAGATAAATATATTTATTTTTATTTGCCATTATTGAATCGATTTATATATATATATCTATATTTATTAAATTAGTGCGCCGAAATACTTATTGAATTGGGTGTAGAGAAGAAGATTCAGCTTCTAAGAGACAGAGAGAGGCCAAGTTTGTGGTGATGATTCAACTGTAAATAATTATTATTTGATGGAATGAGGCTGGAATTTGCTTTGAAACCCAACTCTCGACACGAGTCTGCAATGGAATCGAACATTCATAGTGGAATAATAAAAATACGGTTAATTGCAAATGCCTTGAGGATCTTGAAATAAAATAAAATAACAAAGAGTTTGTTGATGGGTTAGAAAAGATCAGTTAGGTATAAGTAATTCAGAGATTTTGACACCAGCTTCGAAATCGTTTTTGGTTAACTTTCCAACTAAATTTCTATTCGCTTACCAATATTTATACCTAATATTACTTTTAGTAAACGTGCTCCAATTTTGATGTTTTTTGATTTATTTGAAAGAAGAGAGTTGAGAAATGGTCCCATATGTTTAGAAAAACTGAAATCCGAAATCTCCTTCCCACTAAAAACCGCTCCCGAAGGGGATGGAGGGGACAATTTTTCTCGAAAATCAAAAAGTTAAACGTATTTTCAAAAGAGTTACGGCTTTCGAGTTACAGCAATGGTAGAGACTGAATTATGTGTATTACAG
Organism: Crioceris asparagi; assembly: GCA_958507055.1. Lineage (NCBI taxonomy): Eukaryota > Metazoa > Arthropoda > Insecta > Coleoptera > Chrysomelidae > Crioceris > Crioceris asparagi. Next base: position 15,761,042 of record OY293831.1, on the reverse strand, counting down.
CCATGTGAAGGGAGCATTTTTTGAAAATTAAAAATATGAGTCTAAATTAAAAAAGAGATTATATGAAGCAATATTTAGATTGGACATTTTTTAAAGAAGTTACGGTTTAAAATGAAAAGTGTGAACAATAATTGGACCGACTTTATTAGTTAGTGCACTGATAAATACAAAATAATATCAATTCTATTGGTTCTGGTACTTTTGAAATTGGAGTTTCAGAAGACCAACTAATAAATTCGGACCAATTTTTGGTTAAAAATATTTAATAGTATTACTTTGGACTATGCAATGGATCATTGCACTTTGACATTGGCACTTTTTTTAATCAAAAGTTACTTATTTCATATTTTTTGTGATCTGGACTAATAATGTACAAAAAGACCCTCAGATTAAACTTCGAATAAATACAATAACTACATAATTTCCTGAAAATAGTTTTTCATATTCCAAATTTTCAACTAAATCAGAAAAAAAAAATCCCGATGGCCTGTAGTCAGCGGAAAGGTAAATTTTTCAAAATTCATTGAATTGAAATTTTAACAACCTTTTCATTGGTATACCTACATGATATTAAATAAAATTTTCATAGCCTTGCAGTTAGAGGTTTTTGTTTTGGCTGTTGAATATAAGGCAGACAGGGTTCAAGGCAGATTTTTTTTTAGTCTATTTCTTTTCAATAAATATACTATATATTTTTTTAATCAGGGTCTATATTAAGATCTCCAGAAAATGTACAATTACATCAAATTTATATTGAGTGTTCATGTTTTATCAATATTTGTTATTTTTATTTATTAATTTTTATTTTTTTACCTGTGTATTTTATGAAAAATTGCTTTGAACAAAAGTTGTAGGTACTGATTATATCTATAACCTAAATTATTTTTAATAATATTTACACTACTGCTCTTTTTTGATAATTTTTTTAAATGTTTGAATGGTCGCCATTTTGAAACTACTTACCCGATATTGCCCAATAACGAACTCGACCGAGATATTTGAGAGATTGATTTTTGTAGCAAATTTGAACTTGATACCTTCAAAACTGCGACCTCTATCGTGTTAACAAATTTCGTAATATCCCATATAACTTTTGAACCAAATGTTTTTTTGGACTAACTTATAGACATATAACAACATGCCGTTGAATTTTTTTCGAAATTCAAAAGTGTGAACGATCGCAATAGGTATATTTCTATAAGAAATTTACCTAACAACAAACGAAAAGCTAATGGAAATAGTGTGTCTTCGATTAATGATGAATATAGCTCTTTCCGCGGCCTCTAAACTTGCTGATAGAATAGTTACAAATCCGTGAAACTGTATAGACCAGTTGACAGAATTAAGGTAAGGTAAGTAAGCAAACTCATTAACTAAGGATTCTTAGTAATTTTTTCATTGACATTCATTTAACTTTGATACCGTCGAATAAAACATACAAATGCGGTTATCTATAACTTCAGTTTCAAGAAACTCGACTTTCGACTCTGTTTAGAACTCCGAAAGTGAGTTTTTTCTTACTTAGTGCTGAAAATCCTTTTCATTTTATTATACAAATTATACTTACAGCATCGTATTATTTATCAAAGTCGTAGAAATATCTGAAAGTAATATATTTATCGTTATTTATATTTGTTAAGCATATATTATGTTTATACAAACATTAAATATAATATTTTCGATGCTATAATGCAGTTTCCAAGGTTTCCAATAAGAACAACTATCAATTGTCATAAGTCTTACTGCTTAAGCAAGACGCACGTTTAGGGATGATTGACAACAGTTGTCAGTAAACAATCACATTTTCAAATACAGTTTTACCGAGCTGTCTAATCAATTCACCATTGAAATTTATGACTCTTGTCAAGTTCTTAGGTTATGTTTTGTATTTAATTTTGATTATCACCAACAATCCAGTCACTATAAATGTTTGTAATAATATTTTTATTTATGATTGTATCAGAGAACAGCAAATTGTATTAACTACTTCATTGATTCAACGCCCACTACGATGGATCCAAATTCTTTAGCACTTTGTGACTGCTATTCGAGATCAATATCATTATCTATTCTAGTGCTATCCAGTCCCTCCACCTATCGGTTGTGGCTATTCTATTTGAAAGCAAATTTCCCGAATAAAAATCTTTCATATCATATAAAATAAAGATATAACTATTACATATTATATATGTATATATATCTATGAACGATTTCCCAGTCGCAAAACAATGCATCCTGTCAAACAATATGCGCGATAGCGGTGTCTCCCCGCATTTAATCTAGCGTCGGGATCTGCGCTCTTTTGCTAGAGTTGCTGCGCCAGCCATAGGTTAGTTGCCTTGAGGCGCATTCGCACTAGCGCGCTCAATCGTCTTCTCGGGTGTGATTGGTGTGATCTGTTATTTATATGTTCGAGGGCTCGCGGCCGTGTGAATTGTGAATCTCTATGTAGGTATATTATACTATGTATGTAGCGCAATGTCCAGGTGAACCATTCACAAGGATTTGCCTATTGTTATTACAAAGCCATAGCTATTTTGAAAAAAAATTCAATTTAAACGTTTCTGAATATTTTCTTATCTTTGATTCTGCCATCTCGGGTTTTCGATTTTTGAGAAAATTCGCCCCCTCCACTCCCTTTGGGGGCGATTTTCGGAGTGAAGGAGATTTTGGATTTGCGTTTTTATGCATATGGGACCATTTCTCAAGTCTCCTCTTTCAAATAAATAAAAAATTGTTAATATACAAGTATGTTTACTATATACAGCGCACGTACAAACCAAAAAAAAGCAGACAGTCGAATTGTATACCTCCTTCGTTTGGGTTAGTCGGTCGGTAGTGCTTATACAAATGTCATAGTTTAGAAAATTATTCTCATGATAGAGCTCACATAAATGTTCATAGAGACCATTCATGAAACAACAAACAAGAATCGGATAGTACCTACAAGGTTATCAAGAATGCAGTAGAAGTTGTCGAAATTCAGTTGGAGAATTTATTATTGGAGGAGAATGGAGACGCTGTACTGTAACAGTTAATGCTGTATCACAGTTACAAACAAGACCACCAAGAAAGTGGAAACCTGATTTTCACACAAAAATTCATAGTTACGAATTGGTTTAAGTAATTGAGGTACTGTTAATTCATGAACTCCAAGATTACCAGTTTACCTAATTAGGTTAAAAATTATTTCTTACAAGATCTAAAACCAAATCTATTGGATAAGGCAGTGAAAAATGTAAAATAATATTTGTTCTTATAGTAACTACTACTGGTCATTTTGAAGATGTACATATGAAACAGAAGAAGTATTAGATATAGATAAATTTTTACGGATTTTCCAATTGGTTATCCAGAATATTCTTCACCCTGTATAATCTAATTTTATCAACTGTCAATAATAATATAATTGTTTTTTCTCTGAGGAGGTCGCCGCCTGTCGTCATCTTGTTGGTCATAGATATACATAGGTATCTCTACGCGGGTGGGATCTTTCTCTCACAACAGATAAACTCACTAAAGTAAATAACTACTCTGTATATACTCTATTCATTTTAATAAATGAACAATGCCTTGCCTTGTGTGTGTAAGCAAAATAATTGCTCTGATTGTATATTTGAAATCAACAAAGATCAAAAGTGAAATGAGAAAACTGCTGTTTGTGCTCGTTAGTTCAGCTGAAAGAGTATCAATGCTTTCAGTTGTATTATATAGAACAAAAAAAAATATGATCGTCCCCATTGTGCTATGGATATCGTGTCTTAACTTGAGTCAGATAACGATCATTGATTATTTCATGAACGATTTTTGGCATTTTTATTTACCTAATTACATTAGACCAATAATCCTGATATCAAGAACGAAGTAAGAATCAAAAAGCAGAAATGGAAGATGTATATAGAAAATAAAACCACTGATAATTATGACGAATATCGAAAACAGAGAGTAAAAGTTAAAAATATGGTAAAACTATTAATGAAAAAATCGGGGGCAGATTTTGGTTATAAAATGTAAAAAGATGGTCTAGGTAATCAAAAATTAAGTTCTCAAATCACTGAGAAAAGGCAAACACAGCAAAATCAACAATATAAAAAAAGAAGATGGAAACATAATAAATAATGAAGAAGATATAATGAAAAGATAGAGAGAATATTTGAATCTTGAATCCAGATATAACAATACAATTAAAATTTTTAAGAAGACAGTATGCATGAACTAGAAGCACTCTCAAATCAAAAGGTTCAAGAATCCAGAAACTGATTGAAAAGAGGCCAAGCCGCGAGACACGACGGGATTACAAGATTATTAAAAATCTAGGAGCCAAAGGAATGGATATGTTAACTTTTCTATTTAATCAACTCTACCATGAAATGCGAATACCAAACGACTGGGAATTAGGAATAATATTACCACTACATAGAAAACGAGACAACAAAGATTTTACAAATTATAGAGGAATCACAATATTGACTGCAGTGCTGAAAGTATACGAAAGAAAACAGAGGAATAAAACTGTGCCTTATTCAATCGATAAAGAGTGTATACAAAAATACAAGACATTATGGTGAGAACGATCTGAAAAATTCACTATCAAAGAAAGTGTAAGACAAGGAGAAGTTCTATGCCCAACAATTTTTAACGTGATAATGGATGATGTAATAAAGGAGGTGGAACAATACATGAGGAGAATAATCATTGGATATAGAAATATGGGGTAGATAGATACAGATTTCGGCATGTGCCTTTGCTGATGATTTCGTCGTGTTTGCCAGATCCGAAGCTGATCTACAAAATAACGTAAACATGTGGGAAAACGCTGTGTAAAGTAGAAATCTAAATGTAAAGAAAACAAAAGTAATGGTACTAGGCCACGAAGACAAAAACTTAAATGTACAACTAAACCATGAAATGATACAAGTCATTTAAATACTTGAGGGGTGAAACTTCGTAAAGATGGAAAACATGATGCAAAAATTAATATAACGATTGAAAGTGCATCATTCACTAAATAAAACTTTTATCCGACAGAAAGAAGTGTCAATCAAAGTCGACAAAGATGACAGTGTTCAAAACTATTTTCAGTCCTAACGAATGATTTAAAGAGAAAACTACAGACCGTTGAGATGAGATATTTGAGAGCTGTTTTAGGAATTACCAGAAAGGATATAATTCAAAATAATGCCAAAAGAACGGAGCTACAAATAGAAGTCTGGAACGGAACCAACTAAAATGGTTTGGCCAAATAACAAGAATGCAATCCACACAGCAAGCAAAAACTGAATGCCAATCAAAATTGTCAAAAAAATGTCCATGAGGTAGACCGAGAAAACATGAGATCAGTCAGTTGCGATGACTTTACAGGACCACGGGTTAAATTGGCAGGAAGCAAGGATGAAGGCCAGAAGTAAGATAGAATGGACCAGTGATAGCTCTAAAGTTTACGTAAGTGAAACTGACAGAAACGCTTATCAATGAACACAAGAGCTCAATCATATACCATTAAACTAATTAAAACTATGAGCTATATCTCAATGAAAATAATCACACGTTATACATTTAATGATAATTTCAAAAGCTTATATGTTTATCGAAAAGAAAGGATTGACATTGAATTTACTTGAGTCGTAAGAAATTAATAAACTTTAACATTCGGGTAATCTTCTTAATGACCAGATCCTTACCGAAACCGACGCAATTGACATATTTAATACATGAGTAGACTACTAGATACTAGATCTCTGTATCATATGATATCCGGAATTGGAGAAAAGCGTAAGGAACATCGTTTCTTTTTCAGAATAGCTATGAATAACCTACAATAGACACGAAAATCACACATAAAGACATTTACGCTTCTCAGAACATAAAGCCATTACGGATGTTAACTATATACCTACAATATTCAAATGTATAACCGATAAATCCAGAAACAATACCTACTTCCCATCTGTTCTTATTCTTCAGTGACGTCATGGTAATTAAACAAGAAGAAATCAAAGAGACATACCGCCATATACATATATATAGTTATATAGATGAAAACTGTTGGCAAACATTTGACCGCCAAGGTATAGGTCGTTAAATAACAGATAGTTTCAAAAGAAAGAATTTGTCGGATGCAAACTGCGAACTAACCAGGCCCTAAGACAATAGTACATACATATAAACAACAAGATGTGGTTTACCAATGACATTTTAGGGATTTTCTCACTGTGATGATGAATTCAACGCCATATTCACATTGTTTGTCAAGAGTGTTGTTTGTGGTGATTGTTATAAGTTTTAACGAGTTGGGTTAATATTTACGTAGAAAAGACATGGGCGTGCTGATACTATAAGAAGGTAGAGAAGAAACGGATGATTATTTTCTGAAACTGCAATGCAAAAGTTCCTCCTTGCTAAGGTCCTAACATGTCCTAACTCAGGCAACTGGGGGCGATTTTTTTTTACATTTGAATTCCTACATTGAACGATTTATGTAATTAGAAGATATTGCTTGGAGATCATGTCTGGTAGACTGGGAGATTGAGGTTGCTACATATTTATATAGTTCTTAAAACATTTAATGCTAGATTGCTGGACTAATTCAGAGCCCCATACCCAAACCACTCACTGCTCTCGCTTAGGTGTGCTTCACTTCGTCCAAACTTGATCTTCCTAAGACTGAGACAGTAGTATCAGCATAATATGAGATTAATGAAATTATTTTATCAGGGTCAGTAAGGAGTTCATGTAAAGAATTAGAAGGATTGGGCCAAATACAGTACCTTGTGGAATTCCAGATAGCTTTCGAAGACCTTTGACATTTAAATTGTGTTATGATTTTCACGCATCTGATACACAATTACTTACTTGCTTGTTATATGGCATACTGTACAATTTCTAGGGTTCCGTACATATGACGAAAAAACGGAAACATGATAACTCTTGTGTCTATCCATCCGTTCGTCTGCGAGTGGGCTGTATCTCTTGAACCCTGATAAATGGAGTTGAAATTTTCATAGAATGATAATGTCGATTTCCGCTATAGCAAGAAATACTGAGTGCGTTCGTTGAATTCATACTTGGTCAATGTACAAGAATTTGACTTATTCGAGTCTTATATAATAGTTCATTGCTATGTGATACTATTTTGTCTATAATTTATATATAATTTTATAATGACAGAATGGTCGTTTTAAGACAAGGATGACATATTTGTCAAAATGAATGTTGAGAATTTGAATTCTGTTCAACTACATTTATTAGAGCGTTAATTTAATTTTTCCTGCAACCTCCCCAATCGCTCCCACATCGCTACTTTCAGAGATAAGGTGGAGAGGAGATCGGGTATAAAAAGCGAGTCTATTTGAGGGTTCGTAATTTTTTATAGAACCCTAAAAACTGTGTCAAAAAATTAACAACTTCAAAAGCACCACCACCAATATAATTAATATTATTTCGTATTTTTCAATGCACCAACTGATAAAATGTCTGCAGTCTTTGGAAGAACATATTTATTACATTAAATAAATAAATATCGAGAATGGAAAGCTTGTTAGAATAACATCGGTCATTGTCTTTGTGACAAATTATTACATCTACCTCAATGGATGTTGCAGGTATCCCTTGTTGACACAGTTGTCAACAATGTTTGTCCAACAAAAACATAACCGTGGAGGATTTACAACAGACCATATTTTAAAAAAACATAATGTTACATTTGGATTTGTTATATTTGTTCTTCAAGAGTTGAGTTCGTTATATTATGATATCTTTATTTTTGATTTAAGAAATACTTAGAAGATGAATAATTCCAAACAAAGGTTTAACAACTATTCCCATAGTATAGGTATGTTTGTATTTAATGTAGATTGAAATTCTTCCGAGTGGGTCATAAAAGCTTTTTAAATTTTATGAATAACTAAAGTGTCCTGATTCTTGTAATATAACCATAGACATTTGAACACCTAGACCACGCATAGCCTCTTTCAGAGCGATCCAACATCTCTTTTGGTCCATAATGGTTCGTGTCCGACTGATACGATTAACATATTTGCCAAACTTCTTATGTTTCATGGCAACTTCTGATTTATAGAGTAATAATCAAAGACATTCAGACGTAATTAAAAGGTGGTCGTTGAAATAGTTCGTCGCTAGTCGGAATATTGTTGTTCGTTGTTTATACGCTTCTACAGTGGTACATTGTTGCTAAAATTTTCTATAGGAAAATTTTGTCTCTCTCTTACACATGGAAAATACCAAAACAATTCTCTAACAATAACAGATCGCCTTTGGATACATGTTATGAATGAAATGCTTGGTTTTGTTCAGATGTCTATGAATATAACCCACTGACGGTGTGTAGCTAGGCGAACTTGACTGACATACTGCCGTGTGTCTAGATCTATAAGAGATCTAGAGATCACATTCTGGAAATTCTGGAAATTAGAAACTTCAGATACAGATAAACTCCTGATAAATACAAATAGTCCACAAAAAAACATCCTATGCATCCAAGGAATTTGTCAATATTTTTTACCATAAATTGGACCGACTTTATTAGTTGGTGCACTGAAAAACACATACTGATATTAATTCTATTGGTGCTGGTAATTTTGAAGTTAGGTAATTGTAATTAGATTGAAGACTTTTGACACCTTCTTTTGAAAAATGTCCAATTTAAATGTTATTACATATACATAATCTCTTCTCAACTTAAAATCGTATTTTCAATTTTCAAAAAAATTGCCTCTTCCACATAGCGGAAAAACACATATTTCAGGGTTTACCATTGCTTCTGTGAAAACCGTAGCTCTTTTTAAAAAATGTTCAATATAAACTTTTCCGGATATATGGTCTCATGTTTAATTCCGCCTTTTCAGATTTTTTAGATAAATTGCCCCCTCCACCCCCTCCCTAGACGTTGTTTGGAAGGAAGGAGATTTTGGATTTTCTAAATACGAAACCATTTCTCAACTCTCTTCTTTCAAATGAATTAAAAATCATCGAAATCGGAGCACGTTTAATAAGCAAAACACACGAACTGCTATACACAAAAAAAATCTTTACCTTTACCTCCGACTTCCCTCGACAAACCCCCCCGCTTCGAGATGGAAACAACCTCGTCGCTTCTACCGTTCTTATATTGTCACTTAACATTTTGGACACCCTGTATATATGATTAACGAAAACCCTAAAATTCGTTGTCCTAGGTCAAGCCGTTATTGAGCTACAACGCCAACAGACTACAGACAGACAGACAGACATACTGACGGACTTGAGATACCATGATTTTCATGATCTAGGAACCCCAAAACGTAAATTGAGGGAAGTAAAAACTTACAACCGAATTGTCTACCTCCTGCCATTTTTGAACTCGGTCAAAAGCAACATCAAGCTCCGTAATACGATAAAGGCATGGTCGCATCGTGTCACAGCATCAAATACCTAACTCCAATCAACTTTTCCGTTGTTTAACGTAACCATCGACTTTTAATTAATTTAATTACAGATATTTCTCATTATTTACTTTCGTTATGCAACAACGAAGGTAAGGGGGGTATGTAGGTATGCGCTTCTTGCCTAAATAATGGCTCTCGATATCAGGAATTAATCAAATTATTTCGTCTATGTCGGCAGAGAACACAGATCATCATCATATTGTTTGTTTGCACGACATTCATTGTCGTTCCGTTCATATTCTTCGAAATCAATTTTGTAGAGCGTCGCAGAAGCGGTCTTGTTCTTGTTCTTCTTCTTCTTCTTATCTGGTATTTTTTTCTGAAAGAATGGTTCGCCGACTAAGAGAATGCAAAGACTGCTAGATCGAACCGCGCCGAAGAGTATGGTTCCAACAACTAATATTGACAAAGACCGAAGACATTTCATGTGAATGTGAATTCGTGAGAGGGTTTGAATATTTGACATTTCCTGTATTATTATTGTGGTGCTTGTTTTGGGAGATTGTCTTTTGTTTTCTTCGAATGAAGTTCTTTACCGCCTGATGGGAGCTACGAGGGCAAAAGTATCAGACCAAAACTTTTGCATGTTTTTACAGTAGAAAGAGAGAGCCTTCCTTTGCTTATGGCTGTGATGACACACGGCTCGCTCCTTCCAGTATAGGAATAGCAGAGTAAGAATGAACTTACAGCAAATTCTCCAGAAAATTGATTCTACGAAAAATTATTTCCTTAATAAACGTTCTAATAATTTTACTGATAGAAATAGTTGGTTTATTTTCTTTTATACTAAATAATGAATTGTAGGTATAAATGTAAATCCTATTGAATATTGTGAGGGGGATCTATTAGAAAAAATAAGAAAACTTAAGAAAAATGCGGAAAAATATAAGTAAATGTTAAAAAACATAGAAAATAACGGAAGAAATTGAAGAACGGAAAAAAAACGCATAAAAATGTAAAGAATATCGTGAGAGACTAAATATTCATTAGTATCACGATGTCTAAGACTGTTGCTGAATATTGTGGGTACGGATGTTATTTCCGTGTATATCGTTCACAAATTCACAATTTTAGACCAAATGATCAGGTACCTACCAACCTATTCAATATTTTATAAAAGAATATCATACTATTATTTAAAAAAAGTTCTTACAAATTTGTCACTTGTGGAGTCCTTCAAGGTTCAATTTTGAGTCCATTATTATTTAATGCCTATATTAATAGATAAGTGCAACTTAATATCATTTGCAGATGACACAGTCATTATGTGTAGTGGTGACAGTTGGGATGAATTTACAGCCAAAGCTAGACATTCCTTCAAAATGTAATAAAATGGTTTAATTATAACAAAGTTACTTTAAATATGTTAGAATCGAGTGTTTTAAATGGTTGTTATAATAATTTAAATTGTAAATGTGATAAAATAAAAGAAGTAAATAAAGTTAAATACCTTGGTGTTGTACCGGATGAAAATTGGAACTGGAAAAAAAATGTTTTTAGTATTGTCAAAAATTAAGATACCTACCTTCTTTTTGTTTTCTAAAGAATGAGACATATTCTTGAGCAAAATGATTTATTAAAATTATACCATGCTTTGTTCTGTACACTATTTTATGGGATTATTTGTTGAGATTCAGCTTATTCAATCAATCCAAAATATATTTTGGAAACACTAATAAATAATTATTTTACTCTACGAAAACATTATACTAATTATACTATAGCTGAAGCATCTGTATGTAGTTGTTGGATCGAGTCATCAAAGATAATATTGATTCCATTAGAACTGGTTGTTTAGCTCCCAAACACACCCCTGAGGAGCAACGATTTAGATAATTTGCAAAAGAAAAGGTTCTCATGTTTTTTGACCGACGAACCAAACGGAGGAGGATTTGATAGAGTGCTATTGAGAATTGATCCCATTGAGGAGCCAACATGTCCTTCCCCTCACAAACTTCACTCCCAAAGGGGGTGGTGAGAGGAGTTTTTTTCGAAAATCGAAAATTTGAGACAACAAAATTACAGAAGAGATTATATGTAGTAACATTTAAATTGGACTCTGATAATATTTATCAAATTTTCTGGATGTTCTCGAACAGTCTCACATATTATTCACAGAAATGATGATATCTGATCGAAGTTATCGAATTTCTCAAATAGAAAACGAAAGTCTACTACTATCAAATCCCTATTTACGTATGCTCCAAAGGTAGATACGTAGGTACCTATTTAAAATATACAACTCGCTAAAAATAAATTAGCATATATCATAATAGTAAATAGTTTTTCCCGGAATATTGGTGTGTGTGAGAAAACAGCTATGAAAGAAACGACAACAACAACAACAACGTACAAGATTATAATAAAATATTACGTGAGCGATTCTCGGACGACCTCGAGGACATGTCCTTGACAATGCATATACACAATATACACCTATTGAGTATACTGGCTTCGTTCCAAAACTCAATCAGAAACAGAGTTTTGTACAGTCAAGATTCTGCGCGCAGTGGCCCAAACGTTTATCAACTCAAACGTTTTACGATATGGAAAGTGCGACTTTTCTGACAGTTTACAAGTATTAAATCGGTTCGAGCATTATAAGTTATCAATGATTGTCAAAATCAAATGATCGTTCTTTTTTTTCTTACTGTTGTAAATTTTGGATGTATGTATTGGTCTATTTGTTATCAGCGGTTCCAACAACCACTGTCACGATTCGACACATGTACGATGAACCTGTGTTAGGCATCGCATTGTGGGGGATTTTCAAACTGTTGGAAATCGGTTGCAGCCTGTAGGAACAAAGCCAAGCCGATCGACTGGAATAGAAAAGAACACACGCATCCGCAACGCAACAAAAGGCCAAAGCAACGAAGAGGTCTTCTCTGCTTCTGACATGGTTGCGATATTATATATATATAGGTATATATATATATATATATATATATATATATATATATATATATATATATATATATATATATATATATATATATATATATAGAAGACGCGATCGGAATCACAGATGTAAGACAAACATTCTCTCCTCCAGTTCTAGATACGAAATAGGTAGATACCCGTGTGTGCACAGGATAAAATCGTATCGCAGGATGGGAATAGTTTTACGTTATATAGTAGCGTAGGTATTGAGATTGTTGGAATTGTTGTTGTCGTTGAGTTGGATAATAATGGAGTGTCAATAAATAATGGAGATGTGTGTATAAGGAAAGATCTAGTTTGCTTTGATCTTTAATTGAGTTTAGAGATTTAGTAGTTGGAATTAGTTAGGATTGCTGTGAATCAATGAATAAAAGAACAGAGAAAGTTGATTGCACCACAACTGCTTTTATTTCGTCATTTGAATAATATTTTGTTCTAATAAAGCAAGGTTTGATTCGGTTTAATTTAAAAGTGGTATATAAATTGAATAGAATGTACTATATTCCTTCCTCGTTTTGTAATACTGCAAATATAAGCAAAAAGTACATGAAAAATGTTTGAGCACGAAAACTATATCAGACAGAAAAGAAAATAAGGAAGAATAGGCTAAATCGAAACCAGCAATAAGACAAACCAAAGAGCAAACATTGCACATGGGAGTTAATTTTAGAAGATACAGTACCGGAAGAATGGAAAATGGCATAGATATCTCCAATGTAAAAAAAGGAAGATTAAATTTGTTGGGACAAAACTTGTCAATTTTTACTATTGATTAGCAATAAAGTTGACAGATTTTCTTTTGAACCAACTGAAGTATCTATGTTATGCATGTCAGGAGCTATAACTTAAGGATTTTAGATAGAACAATCTAGATCTCACTTCTTTCACTAGCAAAGCCGCTATCGAAGTACTTATCTTGCAGGTTTTTTCTTTAATTAGAGATAAAATCATCTTCTTCTCAAAACACTGGAGAAAAGGCTATCAAGACATGGAACTAGAAAAGATGACACCCAACCAGCCTTACAGAACTTTAACTAAATTTAGCAATTTTACGCAATAAAATTCGTTTCTGCAATGGCTGACTTCATTAGAAGATATACAGTGCATCTCATTTTGGTTGAGACAGCCAGGTATCTCGATGGTTGTTGAAGATAGAGCCTTACAGTTTTCGAGATCCTGTGTCACTTTTTTGTGAAACTCAAGATGCCCTAAACAGATTTTACCTAACTTCTTTTGTTCATAAGTTCCAGGGCGTTATTGAAAATTCACACTTTTTGGACTCTCCACAGATCTACGAAGTTTCTCAGCGATAATGTCAAATTGAAAATTTATCCCATTGAGAATTTTATGCAGAATCCAGAAGCGAACGCATTTTTTTTCGGGGTATGGTAATGGATGTACGTCTCAAACTTATGATTTTTCAAATAGAATTTAATGAGATTATAAAAGACATCTCATTAAATTCCTTATTTTTTTCCTTCGAAAGGATATATAATATATGAATATAAAGTTGAAAAAAATGGTCCAAATTCACTAAAACATTGAATGTTAATAGTGGGCTATGATTTTTTATTACAAAAAAGTTCCAATTTACTTGTGAAGTTTCCATGAAAGAAACAAAAAAATACTTACGCTAATTCTCTAATAAAACACAAAACTTATTCCAGAATTTACAAAGATGGCTCTTAATAATTTTAAATGCATTAAGACTATTGAAAAAGTGTGTTAAGGAAAATTGACATCAAATTGTAAAATTCAATGAATTAGTTTTGTGTTTTGTTTGTGAATTGACGTTAGTATTGTTTTTGTTTCTTTCACGGAAAATTCACAAGTAATATTCCGTCAACTGGAACTTTTTTGTTTGAAAAATCACAACCTACTATTAAAACTCAATGTTTCAGTGATTTTGGGGCATTTTTCAAAACTTTATGGTCCTATATTATATATCATTTTGAAGGAAAAAATAAATAAGGAATTTAATGAGATAAGAAAATACAGGGTGTTCCACTTGGAAAATCATAAGCTTGAGTCGTATATGCATTACCATACCCCGAAAAAAAAATTGCGTGCGCTTCTGGATTCTACATAAAATTCTCTATGGGATTCAATTTGACTTTATTGCTGAGAAATTTCGTAGATCTGTGGGGAGTCCAAAAAGTGCGAATTTTCAAAAACGCACTTTAACTCATGAACAAAAGAAGTTAGGCAAAATCTGTTTACGCCAACTTGAGTTTCACAAAAAAGTAACACAGGATTGCGAAAACCGCACGGTTCTATCTTCAACAGCAACCGAGATACCTGGCTGTCTCAACCAAAATGGGGGATGCAATGTACAGAAAAGTATAACAAATATTTATCATAACGCTTATTTTTATGTTATCGACAAGAATTTAACATCCACCTTTTACATCGAAAGATTTCCTTTCACATCCATCTTCTGAATGAATCTAATCCACAACTATCAATAACTTTGCTTCGATTACCTGTTTTTTGTCTGTTTCTATTTACGTCTAATGTAGTCGCTGTCTGTCTGTCTGTCTGTACTCGATGTTGTTGTTGTTGTTGTTGAAATCGATAGGCTAAGAGAAGACACAAAGAAGAACATTGTACATACTATATAGTTGATACGTTTGAACTGTGTTTGTGTAAACACAGTGCTCTCACTCAGACAAAGATTGATTTTCTACGTGAAGATGTTGTCTGATTGTCTTCTGTCGTCTTTGGGATTGGTTTTACATAATGAATAATCGCAATTGGAATAAGCAGAGAGCGAAACATGAATGTACATAGTAACTACAAAGCTCTCAAACAAGTTAGTGTCATTATGGCCGTAGTAACATTATAGATTGTTTTGTTGAATCGAGCTTAAGGAAAATGGACAAAAATACTTTTATGTTTCGACGATTATCTTTTTTTAAATGTCTGGAAAATGAGAAAAGCTATGTTCTAGCCTTGCCTATTTTAGATACGTCTTACGAACTTAAAAAGATTATTGTGTATAAAATTAGTAAGAGCAGGATATTTTGGTATAGCAACATGTATGGGGAAAGTCGGAAATTCATAGATGAAGATATTGAAATAACTTTAGATAATTTGATTGGTAAATTTTTGAAAAATTGAAATTAGTTTAAACATTGTCAATAGTGATACGCAAAGCAAGACCAAGACCGATATAGTCTTGGTCTTGGTCTTGCACCCTTGGTATTGGTCTTGGTGTTGCTGCAAGACTTGCAACACTTCGCAAGACTCTTGCAAAAAATTTGAACTTTTTATTAATATGAAAAATTTGCGCAATTCTAAACCGTACATGTTAAATTCAAATGAAGAGGAGCTCTGCAATATTCATCGAAAGTTTGTAAATGATAATCTTATTAGATATTATCACTCGAAATGGATAAATATCGATGTCCAAAACAAACACTTCTGGAAATAGTACCACACCATTTAAGAATAAGTGCTGAGAATAAAAATGGGTGGGCCGAATTAATTTAGAGCTAGGGAGATGCGTATTTAATTAAGAATGTTTATAAAAAATATTATTCACCATTCACACATGAGAATCATATCTTACTATCGCCTCCTTTTGTGCTTGTGCTTTTTTGGTATCTTCCGTCGCACCTGAACATACATTTTACAACTTTCTTGCCATATTTTCATATATAATGGTTTCCCTTGCCCTGCTTTATGTTTGCGCATCATACTTCTTCAACGAAACTCATTCAACAATAGTTTTGTAGTAAAATAGTGAAAATACCAAGAGTATATGTTCTGGACAATTACCAAAAAATCTCTCATTGAGTGGAAGCGATCAAAAGTATTTCTGGTTTATAGATAGAGTTTGTAGCTTCAAGTTTTGTATAAATCTTTTTTTTAATTATAAAGATTAAAAACTGGTAAGTAATTTGTTAATACGCGTATTTATAAAAGTATCTATTTCAAAAATCAGTCGTGCGAATATCTGACTTGAGTTAGTTAATGAGCATTATCGAAACAAAAGTTTCAAAATAAGGGCATTCTAAACGTAAAGAAATATAAAAAAGTAGCTATTGGATAAATGTCATCAAAAATATTTCAGATTTATAGATGATTTGTAACTACAACTTTTGCTTAAAACTTTCTGCGTGATAGAAAAAATAGCAAACAAAAAACCGTATAGTTTACCTTCCCCTGGCTACGAGCAGTCGGGATTCTTTGAAATCAGCTCGTTAAGGAAAATCCAAGAAGGGTTGAAATTCCTGTATAGGGTGTTTAAGAATTGAGTAAAATGAATTCGCTTTTTTCAAAACAACTTTTAATTAAATCTAGATCGATAATAAAGGAGTTCCAAGGTTAAATTAATTAGGTAATTTACCAGTATTTCTCCTCTAATCATTAACCAAAAATTAAATTGTTTCCTTTCAATTTGCTGTATGGTTTGCATCGCAATTTTGCAATACCAAGACCAAGACCAAGACTGCAAGACCATTCTCGCAGCATCCTTAATTATTAAAGAAAATGTATACATGAAATAATATACATAACGGTCTGTTCAACTAACAGGTATGAGAGTTCTATAATTTAGTTATTTATAAAATTTACGCATTTATTACATAACCGGATTATAAATCACATGATAACTAGTTTTCATTGATTAATGAAACTCCCTATATAGTTACCATATTCCATTCTTCTGGTTTTCAAAAAAAAATGCCTACCTGATAAGTGGTTATTATAAGCAATAAATGTTGAAGAGAAGGAATTTTGACGTTTCTTATCAAAATTTAGAAAGAAGTAATATGGGCATTGTTTCCTTTTTCAATCATCTTTGACACTATATAATAATCTCTTTGAATTATTGTCCCAGAGGTTCTCTTCTTCTTCTTCTAAATAACAACAGAAAACTATCACCCGGACCTACCTACAGATGTGAAATCGAGGATGAAAATAAATGTAAAAAAGATTTCAAACGTAAGCAACATATTTTTGAGTTGATAGGAGCGGTAGATTGTCGCAAATGCCCCGTGAAAACAGCCGGCTGGATCTCGACTAATCTCTTTTCTATATTAAGTTGACACACGTCATAATTGATGTATGTGACAAGGGGTTGGTTATATTATTGTGCTGTCATGTCGTCGGTAGGTATAGGAACGTAGGAATATCCACTACCTGCTTAGAGTGTAGAGAAATAATAGTGAGTGAAAAAAAGGAAGGTTGCCACGAAGCAGTCATTGGATGCCATGTTTTAAAATCAAATTTATGAATAACAAGTGACAGTTCCTATGTATTAAATGCATAATATATATATAGCAAGACAATGTAAGCAGACAAACAAAGATAACATGAGCATAAATGATAACTTAAGAGTTGTTGATAAAATTAAAAATAAGTAAAGTTGAACAGCCGTATTCATAATCCATTCTTAGTTCGGTAGTTCGGTACTAGCTAGTACCGTATTAAAATCAAAACAAAACACTCTCCTACGATAACAATGACTCATAAACCTAATTTAAGGTTAGGTTAGTTAGATTGCAGCACATAGTCCTCATTTACGACCATGGATTGAAGGTTCTGTCAGTTGTGTGTTCTGGTAGCCATAAACTTAATTTAGTAGCGTACTAAGTTTCAATTATGAATACGACTGATGAGGTATACAATTCGGTTGTATGTTTTCATCATTTTTTTGATGATTTTTGATACATTTGAAAGAGGAGAATTGAAAAATGGCCCCATACTTAGAAAAACTCAAATTCAAAATCTCCTTCCCTCCAAAAACCGCCCCTGAATGGGGTGAAGAGGGATTGTTTTTTCGAAAATAGAAAATTTGAGACGGCAGAATTAAGAATTAGATTATAAGTGGCAACATTTAAATTGGACATTTGTCAAAAAAGTTACGGTTTTCGAGATTGAGATCATAATAAGTACAAGCAAAGAATATACATGGGTAAAAGGATAAGGTGTTAGTGAACGTACAACGATTTTCATGACTAATATTACACTCAAAAGTGTGTAATAATATTTTTTTACCAAAAACTGGACCGACTTTATTAGTTGGTGCACTGAAAAATACAAATTATTAATAATTCTATTGGTGATGATACTTTTAAAGTTGTGCAATTGCATTTAGCTAGAAAACTTTTGGCACCAACCTCAAAATTACCAATAGATTTATTATTATCTACTTCGTATTTTTCAGTTCACCAAGTGATAGAGTCGGTCCAATTTTTGGTAATAAGAAATCTGCTTAAATTCTAGGTTAGCTTTATTAAGTAGATCGCAATCTGTCAACAAGTGGTTTCTAGGATGCGATGTTGCGTTATGTTTTTTTGTTCAATTAATGGCAGGATCGGAAATTGACTTGACCATTAATCCCGCACTATAATTCGATTTTTTTTTAACGGAATGTAATGAAAATATGGTTTCTTACAATCACTTTTTTGGAATTCTAATTTTCAGAGGAACATATCGTTTTAATTCGTTTTCTTCTAAATTAGCCAGCTTCAGGTCATAATAACATTGGGTTAAATGGCAGTTTTTTTTTGCTTAATCGATGCAGAATCGTTTATTTGATAATAGATTTAAAATGCTTAATCTTCATATATAATAATGGGCATAAATCCATTCATTATCTGCGTATGTCATTCTCTGGATTGCTGGAAATATTTTATTACATCAAGTTGGCATTATTGTCAAAAAACCAAAACCTCAGCCTAAGTGTGGATCCATGCAGCATCAAGTAAGAATTATTAAGTAAAAAGTATCAAATAACAATTATCAATTAACAAGTATAAAAATGTAGCATTCATTTGCACTCAAATTAAGAAGTAAAAAATAAGCATGCGCACAAGTCTGACATTCGCGGTATAAATTTTTCAAAATAACCTAAAGTGAGGTTATTCACCTATGATTTATCTCATCGGCCTGACCAATCCGCGCTCACATGCTCAAATATTGCGTACAAGTACAAAATCTCGTTCATTTAAATTGATAATTGTTACTTGGCTGCATGAAGACTCTCATTGAAAAATAAGAAGTTCAACTTTTACTTGCTATTTGTATTGTTACCTGTTACTTGGTACTCGTTAATTTGGGCTGTATAAATCCACACTAAAACTATATACACTACTACCAATATCAAGCAATTCTTCCAGTTCCTACACAACTTTAAGATATTCAGAACAAGCTCCATTAACAACTCTGGTTCTAATGAACAATGGCCTATTAATAACAAATGAAACAATACGATCGTGTAGCACCTTTCTTCTTGTTTCACCTCTCATTAGCCCTACATACAAACATAAGCACGTATAAGAGAGAGAGAGAGATATATATATAATTTATATTTTATACCCAAAATGCATATTTATACAATTATTATTATTATTGTAAAACGCATTTGTCACAGATGTCTGTGTGTGACACAGGCACACATTGCTATTGTGTTTCGAAACTTTACAGACACACAGGAGGAATATACTTATATTAAATACAGGGCGATCCACTGTAGATGGTGCTTCAAGCAACCCCCAGTCGAACATTGTGATCCAAAAATTATGTGTATCGTTTGAAACAAAAATAAATCCCACCTGTTTGAGATACCTAAGTTTTTAATTATTATCAGAGATACGAGCTCAGATTAACCTAACCTAACCAAAGTTTTTATTTAATATGAGAGATGCGAGCTCAGCTTAAGGCTTCTGAAGGTGGCTTAGTTTTTAATCAACGCTAAGAACTCGTCCGTAAAAAAACTCTTGAAAGCCCATACAAAATCCAATATTTATTGGAAGAAATACAAGTGTTTTGCTAAGAGCTTGGAAATGGATCACCATTGACGATGTCAACTTGGTTGGCGAAATACATGTTAGATGAAAGAATAAGTTGCTTATATTTTTCTCTGTATTAGCTACAGAAATGTATGGTTGTCCCTAAGTAGTTGCATAACTGAGAAATGTGTGTGATATTGACATAATAACAAACGTCAGTAAGCCAGTCAATTGAAAACAGCTGCTGGATCATTCGATAACAAATGTCATATTATTTTCTTGGGACAGTTAATAATCTGAAGAGTTTTATCTTTGAATCAAATTGATTCATCCACAATCATCCTTCAATGAATTTGATATATATATATATATCTAGACTGGTCTATTATATTATAGAAACGCCTTAAGCTGTGATTACTTTTTCAGACCCTTTACATAAGAAAACCCACACATATAATATACGAAATTAAAGCTGACAGTATGAGGACTTGCCGAAATCTTAATTACCTAATCAAGTTTAAAACCGTCTAAATAGATGGCAGTACATGTTAAATAACATACTGTATACAGTTGTGATTTTATAGGGTACGATCGGAAATATTCGGGGCGTTCAGAATCTCGTGAATTCATGGGTTTACCGCTCCTGTTCCATTATCACTTTTGTCAGCTGTTTACACTAGTGCTATTATTTATAAAATGTGGGTTTATTTTAACTGGATAAATACACAAATATATAACCGTTCTCTTGAAGCTCACAAAACAAAATTGTTTGTTATTTATTTTTTCTTCATTACTGTGGTTATTTCGTATAAGAAACAGCATCACGGTAGTATTTCATCATCTAGAAATCTATTTTGATGAAAAGATTGAATGAAGGATTGACGCATCAGTAAATTGAATCAATCTTTTGATGACTGTTCAGGGGATACTTTAAAAGTTCAAGGGGATAGGATAGGCGATAGGTACAGAAATGTATTTTGCAAAAATAACTGGAAAACAATCCAGTGAAATAACAATATTCTCATTTGATTATATATAAAATGTTTTTAGGTAATAGGTATTTGAGTATAAAAATGAAAGGATGAATCACCCTATACCTATATATGCCCCAGTGTGCATTCATTGTATGGAGATATATAGATGATGGTTCTGTCGAGATAAGGAGTGTTTTAGGACTAGTTTGAATAATATTATAATTTATTTTTGAATTTATTTCCATTACCGGATGAGCACAGAGGCATATATTATTTTTGTTTGTGTTATGCAGTATTTAGTGGTGATAATTTATGATGGAAGAACCACCTCGATGTTACTTTTGGTATTCTGTACAATAATTGATCATAGAGTATAAACAAAAATGAACAAAAAACTTTATCCGACTAAAGGTACAGTCGAGACTAGATTGAGTAGATTATTGTTTTTCTTGAGACAAAGGCAAAGCCTAATAGGGCACATACGTAGATTAAAATGTCCTTCCACTTGAGTAGTTCCGAACCTACCTGAATTTCAGAAAAGAAAAACTCATATACTCGTAACTTCTGTTAAGACATTTTTATAACAACTTTTTACGAAGAATACGGCATCTACTCGTATATAAATTTAAATTTCAACATTTCATTTGCTTGGAAAAATCATCAACTGTTGTTTTTTCAAACGAACGCCATATTATTGGATTGACTAATTAATATAAATTATACAATTAATATTCAGCAAGTATTGATACTTACCTATCTCATCTAAGGTCCTATGACGGTTTACAACAATTGCTGACAAGTAGCACGGAATGTGAAACTGGCTTAATCTCTAAGACATATGACAATTGACAAGGGACAGCTGATCTTATTGAAAACGTTGGAAACTGTATTATCGACTCAAAAATATTAAATTTAATGGCTAGATAAACATAATCTCTGCTTAATAAATGCAAATAACGATAATTATATTATTTTCGGATATTTCTTTAATAAATAATAGATTTTTGAAGTATAAATTATATTATTAATTTTAAAGATAGCTATCTAGTAGAACGAAACGAAAACTGCGCTAGGTAAAAAGAGACTCATTTTCTGCCCTCTAAACATGGTAAAACATCGGGTTTTCTAACAGTGAAGTGTCAAAAAGAATGTTGTGGTCTTTAGAATGGTGAACATTGATGATTTCAGTTTTTTCAAAATATCTAATAAGCCCAAGTAGCTAGAATTATCGTATAAAGGGCATTAATTTCCCAATAGGATTTTCTTAAACTTTTCCCATTTAACTATTTTTAGGGTTCCTTACCAAATTAGTGTAAAACTTCTGTCCTTTTTAGCATTCAGTATATCTGACAAATGAACGAAGCCTTATAGGACTACTAAGACAAGTTAATTTAAGCTAAAAAGTGTCTTTCCGTTTCACAACCTGCTGAGGATCAGTTTCCATTAGATCTCCTAAATATCATGTACATACGCTTGGTGGTAATTCTTTAGCTTACTAATGAGTGGAAATTCATATAAACATTGATTCGCAAACACTTTTTTACCAAACTAGAGGATGTTGCAATTTTATATTTCTCATACTTTTTTCATTATAGCTCCTACTTAACATAACAAGCATTAAACCATATTGCATAAATGGAAAAGTATTTAAAAAATATATCAAATGGTTCAAATAACAGCATTGCACGAGTTAGATATGAATATCATCAAATATATCTGGAAGGATTCCGTCAATAAATAGTATTAAGAACGTAATTAGTAATTAGGCATTTCTAAGAGCGCAATAATGTTCAACGAAAGAATAGGAGATTCGAAAGAAATTCAGATTGGAGAACTTGATATTTTACTTTACTTTCAATGGAAATATCCCTTGATAGACTTTTTAGAATAGCTACCAATTATTTTTTTAAAAAATCATAATATTCAGTTCTTGATGTGCAAAAGATGTCTGGAAAGTCATTTAGCAAATTTCAGCAAACGCTAAGGCGTCATAAATATCAAATCTATAGATTTTATCCTGTACAAAATTTAAACGCTGATCATAAAAGACAGAGGCTTGCATATTGTGCTGAAATGATAATAATAATGGTGAACAATATCTACATTTTTGGAGACGGAAATATAACAATTATTAGAAAAAAAATTATATGGCATCAAAATGATCCTCATTGTCGAAAAAATATTTAAATAATGAATACCGGCTCTAGATAGAGAGAGACGGAACCGTCCGATGGCCAGCGAATAGCCCGTGATAGATTCTTATGGGGATACCTGAACTACAAAGTGTATTAAATAATAGCCGAAAGCTTAGAAGTAATAAGACTGAAAGTCAATAACGCAGAATTAGAATTGTACACAGAAAATCCAAATTTTCTTACCTCTTGTATAAATAATAAATAGTAGGTATATATAATATTCGGAACTGCTTCGAAAACAATGAGAGCTGTAGAAAACTATTAGCTTTGTATTTAGTTGTGTTGACGTTGTTTCTCTTATAAATTGTAATACATTAAAAATCCTTATGATTAAGTTAATATTTGTTATAATTTAGAAAAAGTCATTTATTTAAAAACAAAATTTTTCAACAGTGAGGTGAAGCAAATATAAAAAATTGGATATATTTAAAATTAGAACAGAAAGTACTTTCATTCTAAATAATAATGTACAGGGTGTTCTATTAGAAAAAAGTATCATCCAATAGATCTTTTCAATGTTGTGAAAAGATTTTTTTTTATTTTCGCTATTACCAAACAATAGTACATGAAAAATCATAAGACTTTTTTTTATTTGAAGTTTTTCTCTATCACTCCTAAAAGAGCTGTAACCATTATGTAAGCTTAGATCGCCCCCAATTTGACAAAGAGCATAATATTTGAAACACATCTTACCTATACCAAGCCCATCCTCAGTCAGTCTTTATATATGTGTCTGTCTGTCTGTGAGTCTCGACTTTTAAGTAGGCGTCGCCTCTAAATTATGTCTAACGTCAGAGTTGTGTACCGGAAATTAAAAAAATGCACAAGTCGACCACAACAGTTATAGGCTGCGTTTTCGATGTCATTGATGAATGTCGCGTCGCTAAGATCGACTATATTGGAAATTATGTTCGTCTATTAGTCGTGCGTGTATGTTGCTTGCTTTGCTTTTGTTGTAAGGATCGTGGGTGACCTATGCAAAGGAAAAACGTCCTCGTCGGCTTGTTGGGCAATTATTATTCCTTGATGGGAATTATTGTTTGAATGATGGTGACATGGACTCTCGTTTTGTGTGATATTGTTATTCGTATGTTTTACGTGAACTGTGTCATTTGTCATTCATAAGATAAATTATTGTTTCATTATTGTCTGCTGGTTGAGAAGGCTCTGTATAAAAATAAAAATAAACAACAATGTACTATCCATCTAGGTGAACCCTCTTCAGGAAGGATTTTTGAGGAACTGTAATAATTCTTTATTGCAACACTTTGATGCATTGAATTTTGTCTACCATTCAAATGCTTAATTGTATTAATGTATTGTGCATATAAACCATTTTCGATTGTTCCTTACGAAACGATTCCTAGAAGTTAACTCCTCCCGCAAGCTGCGCTAAGGAGCTTCATTCCAAAAGTAATGTGCGAAACAAAAAAACCTGTAAGATTAGCACTTTGCTAATAAAAGTAGTAAGTTCCAACTAGATACTAACCTAATCTAACCTTACCTAACGTAACCTGACCCAACCTAACCTAACCTAATCTAACTGGATACCAAGTAGACCCATCAAATTTAATTTTCGAGTTTGGGAATAGCTTAATCATAATCGCACTAATGAATCCCATACAATCATCAAAGTTGTAAAACATTATCCGTATCCTCTTCAATTTTGTAAAATTGTTCAAAATAAAATTGTTCAAAAATCCAAAAAATTTGAGGGAATAAAATACTTAGAGCCGATTTCATAATCAAACTTAATCTCCAATTAATGTTAATCCAAGATTAAAAATTTCATAATTTTTTTGGTTGGTCATATAATTTAAAGTTACTTTAAAAGAACGAAAGATAAGCTGACTAATGTTGCAAAAGTTATGGAAAAATGAACTCTTTTTATTCCCTCATCGAAGTATGAGTTGAACAAATTGAAGAATTAACTAATCTCCCATTAAGGATTCATTATGAAATCGGCCCTAACTCTGTCATAACTAATTTTAGATATGTCTGTATGCTTAGATCTTTAACTACGAAACTGATTTTAATGCGGTAAAAATAACCATTTATTATATATTTTGAATACATTTCCATTTATGCAATATAGTTTAATCTTCAAATGACATTACTTCGTTGACATGAATACCTACGATAATTGCAGACGTTTTCGAGGCAACATTAATATTTTTATAGCAACAATTGTGGAAAAATGAGTTTAAACTCAGACTTTTCAAAAGTGCCAACAAATTATATATATTTGAAATCAGAACAGAGGACTTATAAGCTAACTAATAGTATATATGGTGTTTCATTTAAAAAAATATGATTCAATTAATTTTTTCAATGTTGTAAAGTGATTTTTTTATTTTCGCTATTACCAAAAGATAATACATGAAGAAGCATAAAAGTTTTATTCTCAAAGTTTTTTTCTATCACTTGTAATAAGAGCTGTAGGTGGGTGTCAAGATATAATGAATAACCCGGTAGGTCAACATAAGATTTTGGTAAATTAGATACAACAAATTCCTTCTTCACGAAGCCTCAATTTTATCATTTACAGGTGCCAAAAAGCTGTTAAACCATATTCATTGTAGAACAAGTTCTCCAAAGTCATTTGACAGATTTATATCTACTAAAAACTAGGTAGCCAAAAAAATTATCACACAATGTAACAATCATAGTGCTCACCATCTCTTAAAATATCATATCAAAATATAAATTTAATAATTATTTACGATCATTATAAAAGCCAACCACATGGACGCGCCTTGTTTCAAAAAGGGACTAAATCAAAATGATTGGAGGTGAAATTTATCGCGTCAGTTTTGAATTTCAACTTTTACGACCTCTAGCTTTTCGCGGCTCTCCAACATATTTTATATGGATCATCATTATTATGATACAAATGCTCAACGTGTGACATTGTGTGTTTGTTGTTCAATATAATTTTGATGGGGTTCATAGAAAAAGACCCATCCCAGCAGAGATAAGAAACAAGCTTGAAACAAAATGAGTGTCATCAATTAAGAAGCATCCAATATTTATTCAAGATATACGTACACTTTGTTGCACGAATGATGGCGATTGCCTGTAATCATTCACGAGCTACGTACATCATGCTATACTTCTCATCGCATCTCATTATCATGAAATTCTCTTCTACGTTTGATGATCTAAGCTACTATATCAGTATTTCAGGAATATCTCCTTCAATACCATGATAGAGCGCTGTTCGTATGTCCGAAGGCAACGCAATCTTTATTTCATAGGCGTCACAAAGTCAAAGTGCCATTGCAAAAAATTCAGATGAATAAACTTATATTTTATAATTCAAGCAATAATATTATATTTTATGTTTCTGCATTATTGTTAATAATAAATCTTTCTTATTATTGCTTATTTAATCAATCGATTTTTTTTTCTCCCTAATTAAATGAATTTCCTTAAAGTGAATAAAAAATTGAAATATATATTATCTCGAAATCGCCACGCTACTGATTTACTCTCCTTGATTGAATTGATCCATTTCTCGTATTTTCAAGGCAGAAACAAACTATATTAAATAACGAGGGCTATTTTCGACTACCTGGAAGCATTTATAAAATAATTATAAAAGTAAAGTAAAGTAAAAAAGATAATCGATGTAAATAAGTGCAACAAACTTCAGGAGTGATTTTGCATGGAAGAATAATGACAGTTTGTAATATAAACGTATGTCCGCAAACGCTTCGTTTTCCGAGATATGGGTTGTTTTTCTTAAAAACAGACGATTTATTTATTGCTCTGAAACTGGACGAGATCTGCAGATGAAATTTTGTGCGTTTTAAGGGGTAGTTATTTTCATTATTTTTTATACAGAATCAACCCCTGAAATTTGTCGCACCTATTTACTAACACCCTGTATATAATAGTTCCAGTATATCGTTAGATTAACAGTACCCTTATTGGAACTAGTACAACTCATGGAAGAGTTAGACGCTATTTACTACATGTACTAGATAAGAAAACTGTTGAACTACGATCATTTAAAGGTATAAGGAATGGCTAAAAATAATTCCTTTGCTTCAAAATTTAAAATTGAGAGAGACTTTTAACATTCGCGTAAGCGATTAAAATTTATTCTTTGTGGCATGCTTTCAAACACAAGACACAAAATTCCAAATTAACAGTTCATTATTTTCCAATGAACTCTTAATTATTCAAAAGTCAATAGCTTCGAGACTCTCTCTCTCTCTCTCTCTCTCTCTCTCACGATCATTTAAGATATAAATATTTTTTACCAAAAATTGGACGGACTTTATTAGTTGGCGCACTAAAAAATACAAAATAATATCAATTCTATTGGTGCTGGTACTTTTGAAGTTAATATTATTTTGCATTTTTCAGTGCACCAACTAATAACATCGGTGCAATTTTTGGTAAAAAATATTTATTTCACACTTTTGTGTATAACATTAGTCATGAAAATCATTGAACGTTCGCTAATACCAAAGAAGATAGTACTTCCTTCTATTATTACCCATGTGTATTATTTGCTTGTACTTGTTATTATTCAGAGATCTCAAAATATCGCGGTGGAAATACTTTACCACTGCTCTCTCGAAAATCGTTACTTTAAAAAAAATGTCCAATTTAAATGTAGCTACAAATAATCTCTTCTTTAATTCGGCTCCCGCAGATTTTCAATTTTTGAAAATTATAGCGGAAATACACATGTTTCAGTCTTTACCATTGTTGTATATCGAAAACCTTAACTTTTTTGAAAAAATGTTCAATTGAAACGTTTCCCGATATGTTCTCATCTTTAATTCTGGCGTCTCAGATTTTAGATTTTCAAAGAAAAATGCACCATCCGCCCCCGAAGGAAGGAAGAGAAGAATAGAGAGCAAAATAGTTTCTAGAATAAACTTCTGATGGTTTTTTGGGCTAATTAGACAAAATTATAATCACCTTTAAAAGGTGCCAATTTTCTCTTCTGATACTATTTGTCTGAAAACTGCAATTCAGTCAGATTTTAGTGCAATTTGAGCCCGTACTCTAACACATGCACAATGAAACGTCCTCAAATTTTAAATGTGACATTGTCGTTGTCAAGGAGATCAATGTTTCCTAGAACTGCTACATCGAAGAATAACAAATTCATTTAGCATATCCCAAGGTACAAAAATACACAACCGCATTATCGATGAATCAGTCAAGAGTGCCTGCCGTGTGAATAATTCTCGATCAATGGAAGGAGATAGAATATGGGTACACAATACCTATGTGGAATGAAAGGTCGATGAAAAATTCATCACGTATCCATGTTCCCACATGGGTATCTGGGTATTATTGGGTATGTACGTGTGCCAAGTGCTGATTAGCTACATTTTCTATAAAGGTTTGAAATGTGTTATAGTTTGCGAGTAGCGTCATGTGTAGGTGGAGATAGTAAAAGAGCGGTTGAATTTGATTTAAACAAATGAGACGTTTTAATTGATTGAAATGATATTAGAATTTTCCCGTGGGACAAATTTATTTATTATTTTTTTATTATTTTCTGGTAGGTAGCTTGATGAAAGTATGAGATTCGTGAAAAATAGGGTCATGCTGGTTCATAGCTTCAAACAATACAATCCAATTCGATTACATGTTTGGTTTCATTATGTTTGTTTGCTCGTTTTATATGAAAGTACACGTCCGAATTTTGATGATTCTATATAGACTGTGTGTAAAAAAGACGCACATTATCAAAAAACTTCCGGTATAAAAGTTGTAAGAAGAATCTACAGAACAAGGATACTTATAATTACTATTACATATTATATTACATTCATTTAAAGGCAGACATAAAATTAAAATGTAAGAACTAAATGTACACATGCAAGATTTTCAATAATTTAATAATAATAACAATGAGAAATACAATTAACAAATTAACTACTATTATTAGATGAACAAAAATAAATTGAAATCGTTATTAAATTAAATGTTCAAAATAGAGGGGGTCCAAGTGCTTGACTATGAGCTAAGTTGTAATAAAATCTGTCAGTGACATTTTGCAATATTTCATGACTAATTAATTCATATTATTCAATAATACTTCTTCTCAATTCGTTGAAATCAGCAGGTTTTCTAACATACACTTAATTTTTTAAGTGTTCCCAGAGAAAATAATCGAGGAGTGTCAAGTCCGGCGACCTAGCGGGCCATTCTATTTGACCCCTTTATCTTATCCAGTGATTAGGAAAAATATTATTGAGGTTGAACTTCTTACTGCTTGCCCAAAATGAGGAGGCACTCCATCCTGCTGAAACCATGTAAGTTGTAAAAGTGGCCCTATAGTATTGGTTATTTCTGGCACAATTTGATTCTGCAACATTTGGAGATATATTTCTGTTGTCAAATTCCCTTCTATAAGGAAAGGCCTCACTAATATATTACCAATGATACCTGCCCGCACATTTACTTTTTGAGGTCGTTGAGTATTCGTTTCTCACATCAAATGTGGGTTCTGATCTGCCCAGTAACGACAATTATGTCGATTGACAGTCCTGTTTAGCATGAATGTTGCTTTATCCGAAAAAACTACTTATGATAATTCTTGAACTAAAATTATTTTACATATATTTTTTTAAATAATTCCAACTGTTTTAAAACATAGATACATTGACTTGTCTTGCAGCTGTTCTCAGCGACAAATGTGGATCCTCAAGAAAATGAAGTAGTGTCTCTTAACATTACTGTTTTTCATCAATAGTTGCAGATTTCGGTCTTCCCGAACGGATTCTGTCCTTGCAACATCCGGTTTCCCCGAATCCTTAAACTGTTCGTATAACCGTAGATTTTGATATGAGCTATTATCGGACTGGAAAGTTGGTGTTGGCAACGTCCTTTGTTTCATTAAATGATCTTTGTCGGCCGCCGAAACTTCTGATCATAAGTAAAGTTATACGTTCCCTTTGGCTTAGAGACATTTTCAGAATTTACCATGACAGTGACACAAAAAAGTCCATTTATAAGGTAACACAAAACAGTCTGGCACCAGCTTGTAAAAACATAAAATTAATGTAATATCGTAAATTGTATATATGTTCCTTAATTCGATTTATTTCATAAACTGACGTGTTTAGCCATGACATCTTACATAATAATTGTTCAGAATGTTTATTCGAATTAAAAAATGCGATAAAATAATAATCATTCCATTAAAAAAATCCTGACGGCCTGTAGTCACCGGAAAGGTCAATTTCTCGGAATTCATTGAATCGAAATTTTTCACTAGTATACCTACATGTCTTAGAGTGTTAGAAATTTTTGTTTTGGCTGTTGAATATAAAGCGGATAGGGTTCGCGTTCCGCTTCAAGGCTGAATTTATTTTTTTCTGGCCTATTTTTTATCAATAAATATACTAAACTAAAAACTAAAAAATTTTTTTTGAGCAGGGTCTATATTAAGATCTGCAGAAAATGTACAATTACATCAAATTTATATTGAGTGTTCATGTTTTATTAGTATTTCTTATTTTTTTCTTAATTTTTTTGTGCATTTTATGAAAAAATGCTTCAAACAAAAGTTGTAGTTACTAATTATATCTATAACTCAAAATCATTTTTGATGATTTACACTACGGTCCTTTTTTGATGATTTTTTTAAATGTTTGAATGGTGGCCATTTTGAAACTACATACCCGATAATGCTCAATAACGAACTCGGCCGAGCTATTCAAGAGATTGATTTCTGTAGGGAATTTGAAGATGATACCAAAACTCTTGAACCAAATGTTTTTTGGACTTACTTATAGACCTATAACAACATGCCGTTGATTTTTTTTCGAAATTCAGAAGTGTGAACGATCGCAATAGGTACATTTCTTTAAGAAATTTACCTAAAAACAGTATTTTAGTTGACCAAGACTTTTGTAGATTATTCGAAGTCTTACAACTTGTATACAGAAACATTTTTGACAATGTGCGCCTATTTCGAAATAATTTACCGGTCCGGGACCTTTTTACACACAGTGTATAAAGTATGCATCTGATATACAAATGCCGCGAAGTGGTCCTATATTCCAACTTTCTACAATTTCTAAGCATCTCTTCCTAATAGGGTTTAAATTTAAATTCGATATTTTTGGAAGAATTCAAAGTGTATTTGAGCCATACTCTTTAGACCGGGATCTCAAACTCAGATTATTTCCAGCATACTGCAAAACTGAAGATATACGTTGACCTAAGAAATACCATTATTTAATCAATCGAACTTCTTTCATATCTTGTTGACAACTGGTAAGACGCTATTCAAAAATGGGCGACAAGAGCAGTAGGTACTCTACTAGTAGAGAAATTTAACAGTTAACCGGCTTTGCAACTTTACTGTTAGGCAATAAGACATCGCTTCGTCGATGTATACGATGACTGCTGCGATTAGATCGAGTCTGTAGATTAATAAATACTTTTCTTATAATAACATATAATCCACCAATATACAGAGTGTCCCAAACAAATCTGCAGCTCCTAAGCTGTTTTAGGTATTGCAGGGCCACAAAAGTGTTTCCTGGCTAGAGACAAAGCGTGATTTTCTGGTACAGAAAATGATTTGATTAAAATTAAAAAAAAATTGGGAACTGGAACTGAGTTTTATTTAATATCTTAATTGTTGGATGAAGTACTTGAAAGGAGGCAAAACACAGGAACCAAATATATATACAGCCGTTTCCTTCGGGAACCTGTGGTCTTAAGGAAATATATAACTCATTAACACAATTTTATACAAAACCAAACAGAAGTTTCATACCAAATTTCAAGTACTTCGATTTTCAGATAAGCCCAAAAATTACAAGAAATAACCTATGGCTTATCCCACTAATATATTTCAAATGATTCAAAATTAAAGACGTTTCGGCAGATGAGCTTGGGACACTCTGTACAAAATCGAATTATTATTATAATAATGATTGAAGTTTGTAAAAAATGACTATTAATATCGAATCTGTAATATACTTATTACAGCCTTTTAGCGGTAGTTTAATTTGGTACTAATCTTGTAAACGAAAAAGTTTATGATATAATAAAAGCGAATAAAGGATTCGCTGCTATTGTATGAGGAAATAATTTATAAATTTATCATATTCCTACGATTACAGTCTGGTCAATCCTTTATAGAAGGTTTATCTACTGGCCTAAAAATCCTCTGGAAAAAGAAGAAGAAGAAGACTCATCATTACACATATTAGCAGTAGTGACAGCTTCGTAAAAAGTGTTTTTTTAACATTCTACATTCTAAACGTACAGTTGATGATCATGAAGAGATGAACGCAGACGTATTTGAAAAATATTTTCAACAAATGCTGAATTTAATCCCCTAAGGTTCTGTAATTGTTATGGACAGCGCCAGATATCATTCAAGAAAATGCGAAAAGTTATCGACTAGTTCATGGAGAAAAGCAGATATCATCCGGTGGCTTCTGGAATAAGAAATAAACTTTGAAGTTAATAGATAAAAAAAAGAATTTCGTGCAATAGTCCAGCCTCATGAACACCGCTTTACCAAATCCTATCCTTTTCAAATAGACTATAGGTACAGAAAAACCCAAATGACCGCAACCCAAATAGCAAGGGAGCACAAAATATGAGACTATCCATTTGCAACAACATGCGTTCTATGGTTGTCGTCGATGTTTTTCACGGACTGCATAATTGGATACCTTTTTTTCATAGTCTCATGATACATGGGTAATGCTGTGACTGTCCTACCGCCCGCCCTCAAACGAATTTCATGGAAAATATAAATCGTTTAAAGGGATTGTGGGTCCAATAATTTTTTAGAACGTGCCAAGACAAACAAGAATGGCTCTATTCAATGTGGACATAAATGTAAGTAATTTAACAATTAGAAAATTTGACAAATCGTTTGGGCATAATGTTTTCTCCGAAATAGGCGTTACAACTGGTGATAAAGAGCCTTGAAAGAATAATGTTCTAAAGAAGATTCATTAAAATCGTTGGAGCCGTTTTCGCGCCACATTCTTTAGCAAAACACTTTGCTCAGCTATTGCCGAGCAACCACTGCGAGCAGAATGTCCTAAAACTATGTTTTTTGACTCACGAACTTTTGAAAGGTAAACATCTGTTGAAAACTGGGTAATGAAAGAAAATTTTACACGATTACAATACTTTCCTTAGAAACTAGGTTACCTAGGATACCGGTAAGAAAACGTTAGCGGTATCTTCGGATTATTAGTAAATTTTCGATACCTTTGGATGATGTAAATCCGAATTCATAGTCGTTCCTTAGGAGTCAAGGCTGACCTTAAATCATCGAATCATGGACCTTAAATTGTCATTACTGTTTCACAGATGCTCTTTCTGTATATATCCAAAACTAACAAAATGTTAAGGTACACCTTAAATAAGGATGTCTCACCTAAAACCTAAGACTTAGTGGTGGTTTCCTGAGAAACAGCACCCTCGTCATTTTTATCTTTAATATTACTAGAGTGAAGAACATAACATTTCTACACTGATAAAAATCTGGAATAACATTTTTCCAAAGGCTACGTTTTGAATGACAACAAATCAACAAAACAAATTAAACTGAAAAGATCCAGTTATCACGACTTCGACTATGCGATTTTCCAATGATTGCACATTTACAGAGATGCCAACAATAACTACACAACCAACGACAATAAGTAAAAATCATCCATTTCTCTTATTATGAGCGCAAACGTTCGCCTCAATTTACACAGCATACCCGCGGAGATCTATAACAGTTTTCTTCTTCTTCTTCTTCTTCGTCTTCTAGAAAAAATATTACCGGCCAGTTGACACCATCTCACTCAAACAGGCCACCACAACTGCAAAAGAACGTATACCTAAAAGTAGTATACAACCATCGTGTTCCTCTAGTTTCCATTTCATTTGCTTCGTTCCAACTGTAAATCCGTGGGATGCATTTAAACATTCTGGTATGGGATTCAGCACTAATGCAGATTTGACTGGTTGATTTTAAATAGGAACAATAACAGATTTAGTTCGCTGATCTAGTGAGTCGATATCATCCTCCTAAATTCTTGACATGGTTTTTATTATTTCGTTCATTATCAGGTTGAAGAGTTGCAGGCTTAAGGAATCTCCGTGTCTGTATTTCCTCTGTCAGTCATTGATTAACTAATTGTTGAGTAAAAGCGTTGTAGTTTAGATGTTCATGGTTGTAATTTAAAGATTGTCTTCAATTCGTCCGTCTTCATAAGCATTTTACCACCGTTCGGTCCACGTCGTGTATCTTCGCTAGTCTAGTTTATTAGAGCTCTTTTTTAAAGGAAATGTATAGTTTTACAATTTTAGATTCAACTGAGAATTTTAGACAAACACTACATTTAACTCGTATTTAACTTCCCAGAGGAAGTTAATGTAATGGGGTCGATTTTGTGAATCCCCAGTTTTTGCATATCCTTCACATTCACTCTGCTAGTTATTTTTGTATCCGTCAATCAATAGTACATTTATGAATAGAAACATGTAGAATAATCTTCTTACTTGTTCACTTTTATTCCAAGATAATTCCACAATATTGCCCAATATAATACAATCAAATGAGGAAAATTTTCAAGCTGGTATTTTTTTCTCTCATGTAATTATTATAATTGACGAAAAAAATATTTTTGTAACATTTGTAAAATCCAGAATTGCGAATATATACAGGGCATTTTATTTAAATAAAAATCCATGATTGGGTTGGAATGCGTTTGGGCTACTGCGCAGAATTCTTACAGTATCTGTTTCCCATGAAGGTTGGAACGAAACTTGAGCTAGTTCCGGAATAGAAAAAAAATATCAAATGTTGTGTGCTAGCCAAACTAACGGAGCTCGTGTGCGACCAGCAGATAAAGTTAGAGAACAGAATCACAACTGCCTGGCAGCGCCGACAAAATGGTCTGTCATGTTCTCTTACCGGCAACAAACCAACAACCAACCTCCATGAGAGAACGAGACCGTCCTGGGAAGTTTTTCTATAATATCATGTTAATAGTGCATGTGGTTGTGGCAACAACGAGGTTTGTATACAGTAGGTCCGATATGCAGGACCGTTAGAATCTGCCAGAGGAGTTACAAAAGAGAAAAGAGTAAAGATCAATATGAAAATGAAAATCTTTATATCAACAACCTCTGAGTTGTAATATTTGGGCAGGATTGTATTATAAAAAGTGATACTGCTGATGAAGATGTTAATAAAATGGATAATTAAATCAAAATGAGCTTTTGCATTTTAGAAAATATAAAAATGCCAAAATCTTTGGGAACAATGTAAAATCTGCCCGTCTGCCGTCTGTTATAATGTGACAAATTTTAATTTTTTCCCAAAGAGGTGGAGAGGACAATTTTTAAAAAATCATAAATTTGGGACGACAAAATTAAAGAAGAGATTATATGTAGCAAAATTTAAATGGGACATTTTTCAAAAAAATACGATTTTCAAGTTACAGCAGTGGTGAAGTTCAAAATATGTGTATTTCCGCGATATTGTTAAATCTCTGTACAAAAAACAGGACCGGCTTTATTAGTGAGTGCACTGAAAAATAGTATAACGAGTTTTCGTTGTAGCTTCGGCGTCATTATCGAGGTCAGCGCTGGCGATTCGTCAGTGGGTGGAGCATCTTGGCGTGTACGGTAGTATGAGTGTAAGGCATACTGCTATTGGTTATCGATACATGCCAAGGTCAAGATTATATCCCGAAGCATCTAGTGAGTTCGCGCTACTGGAATGTTCGTGTCGTTGGAAGATGTCGGTTGAAGATTCGAGAAGGAGAGTCTTGCCTATGTATTGGATAGGATTTGCTGTGGGAGTTAGCCGGAGCAGTCAGCCCGGAGCAGTCGAGTTCAGTGAGTCAGTCCGGTGCAGTAATTGAGTGAATAAAGCGGTTCGGTGGAGACCAGCAGATGGCGTGCAGTCCGTAGTATGGTAGAGACCAGGAGTACAGTGCAGTCCGGTGTGGTTGGGTCCCTAGTAGAGGGCCACCAGCAACATAAATAAATAACGCTCGATTCAAATACGGTTATAAGTGGTGTAAATAGTAAATATAAATTGTACATAGAAGTCGATAGTATAGTGTAAGATATACAAATCTTGTATATTAATAATAAATAACATTTTAGTGTAGAAATAAATAAACTTGAAAATAAATAATTCCGTCATTTATATATCAATTCTATTGTTGCTGGTGTTTTTGGAGTTGGTGCCTACAACAACTAACTACAACTGCACAACTTCAAAATTACCAATATTTGATATTATTTTGTATTTTTCAGTTCACTAATAAAGTCGGTCCTGGTTTATGTAAAAAAATGTTTATTTATCGCCTGATTACGAAACACTGGTATTACCACCACCTAGACTAGAGTATTATTATCTGTCGCTATCAAATTTCCAGACATTTGATCCCAAAGTTTGTGGTCCCTTCCTTATTATCCAAAGTAGTTGAGTGCCCAGCAAAGCTGAAGTGATCTTTCTCTTGTCGTGTGTCGTATATGCTGGTTGGAATGAATTTAGAAATGAAAAAAAAGAGGAGAAAAGGGAAAGGAAAAAGCAGAAACGTTTAGAATGCAGCACACGCGAATAAAAGCATTGGAATGTTTTACACAGGCAGGTATATATCTGTAGATATACTATTTACTGATTCAAACGAATTCCGTACAATACATATATATTGTATGTGCTCCAATTCGAGGAAAATTTATATGTTCTTCATAGCTATTTTTCTTCTGGTATATATCACTGCTATTTGCTTTACATAATATTAAATTATATATTAAATATATTAAATTATATATGGTTTTCTCTTACATCTAAATCTAGTGTTTTGGAATGTTGAATTACAATATTACTATTTAAGTGTATGTTTCAGAGATGGTCCGATCTTTTTTTGTGGAATGGAAGCCTGAACAGCAATCCAAATTGTATTTCTCTCTAGAACTACCCATAAAAGAGGATAAAGTAGTCAAAAAAATTGAGATAATTTGATGCAACAAAATATAAAAAAAGAGATTATTGCTGAAAACATTATCCAAAAACTTGAACGGTTCTCCCTTGGAAAGACTTGAAAAAAAAAGATATATCATTGAAAATTTTATTAGATTTTGTTGCTACTCCAAAATGGGATATTGATTAACTTTTTACAAAAACTGAAACCAGACCTATTCGATATAATATTTATTCTATAGGTATCGTTAATTTACCTATAAATAATACTTGCTCTCTTCCACAATTTTGAAATTTTCATAAAAAATTGGGAAAATAAATGACGGATTTTGAAATGCTCTCTATTTCGCAGAAGTCTTCTTTCGAATGAAAATGTTGACAGGCGGAGATGTGTGACGTAAGATGTGGTGTCAAAACTAAAGAGAATAGTAGATACATTTTATACTGAACAGTAGCTGAATTTCAATGGGGAACTTGCCTGTATATTTTTTATTTCATTAATATATGTGTTCCACCCTATATCTAATATCAACCCATAAATCCCTCTACAATAAACTCATAAATCCTCGCTAAGCTAATTCAAACGTGGCTAAACGCGCGGGAGCTGTTGTGACGTCACTCCTTGCGTCGAGACGAGTCGAGCCGCCGCGGCCATGCCAATTACCATTGCTTTTGTATTCTGGTGTGATATTTGGTTTGTTTATTAGATTTTAGTTATTCTTGTTTGGTATGAAATTGATACTACTTATTACAAGTAATGCATTGTGCTACTACTACTATTACAACCGTGAAAATTCTAAATAAAATTTGTACTCACGTACCTGAAGATAAAAATCGCCGATTAAAATGGCTAAGAGCATGCAGAAGAAATGTGGGGGATATTTCTTTAAAGAACACTGCTATTTGTGTATGTGAAGGTCATTTTAATGTAAGTATAATATATCCAGAATTATTTCATTGAAAAAAAATCCCGATGGCCTGTAGTCAGCGGAAAGGTAAATTTTTCAAAATTCATTGAATTGAAATTTTAACAACCTTTTCATTGGTATACCTACATGTTATTAAATAAAATTGTCATAGCCTTGCGGTTAGAGGTTTTTGTTTTGGCTGTTGAATATAAAGCAGACAGGGTTCGAGTCCACTTCAAGGCAGATTTTTTTTCGTCCATTTCTTTTCAATAAATATACTATATTTTTTTTAATCAGGGTCTATATGAAGATCTCCAGAAAATGCCTAAAATTATTTTTAATAATATTTACACTACT
This sequence comes from Crioceris asparagi, assembly GCA_958507055.1. Lineage (NCBI taxonomy): Eukaryota > Metazoa > Arthropoda > Insecta > Coleoptera > Chrysomelidae > Crioceris > Crioceris asparagi. The sequence continues at coordinate 15,722,535 of OY293831.1, read as the reverse complement.
GCTCTTTTTTGATAATTTTTTAAATGTTTGAATGGTCGCCATTTCGAAACTACTTACCCGATATTGCCCAATAACGAACTCGACCGAGATATTTGAGAGATTGATTTTTGTAGCAAATTTGAACTTGATACCTTCAAAACTGCGACCTCTATCGTGTTAACAAATTTCGTAATATCCCATATATATATATATATATATATATATATATATATATATATATATAAAACTTTTGAACCAAATGTTTTTTGGACTAACTTATAGACATATAACAACATGCCGTTGAAATTTTTTCGAAATTCAAAAGTGTGAACGATCGCAATAGGTATATTTCTATAAGAAATTTACCTAATACTGTAAAATAGATTCTGTACATATATACCTTAAACCCTTAAACTGAAAATTCATTTATACGTTAAGATTACTTTGGCATAAGTGAGGATAAAATTTATTATAAATCCCCAAATTTATTATATAAAGTCAAATCTGCCTCTGCCTTTTCAAGCTCGTGTCATTGATTGCTTCGAAATGGGGATAGAAAAACCGTCATATGCACTAAAACAATCTTTAACATGATCAGAATATAGCAAGTGTAACACTCTTAAATAGTTAATTTCTTGTACTCTGTATGGCAACATATGAATGACGCAGCCATAAACATATTATAGGTAAAGTATCTGATTGTCCTTTTGCAAAACCTGCATCAAACATTTTTAATCAAAGTAATTACCACACAAACATATAAATAGTTAATATAACATCAAAACATTGAGATCAAATCAGTAAAATTAAATTATAACCACGTTTCAAAATAGCACGTTTATAACTATGGGCTTTTACATGCTGTACGCCGTCATGTCATTCGGCAAGCAAGGTCTGACGTCACGACCATTGGCAGCGCTTTTAAAGCAGAGGTCAAAATAACATAAATAACATTTTAAACCCTTATATTTCAGGTAAAGATTTTTTTCTACTTCCTTTCTTGACTGTGGGGTTTTTGATAATAGTTACTAACGATTGTGACTATTTTTACTAACTTTTATTTTTTTGGCAAGTTCCCTAGTCAATATAATTACCATACCCACTTTCAGTAGTACCTAATGGCCTTAAATCTACACTCGACATCCGACAATATTATGAACTTTATCTTAGAATAATCATAAAGTTTATGTTTTGCAATACTTACTCTTTTTTTGTTAGAATCTGTGTTGGTGACATAAATTCTACTCTATACTTTTCAATAGCATTAAATTTTATCATTATCGATATAGATATATAGGTATAAATATAACTTGGCTCAATAACGAAGAGGTAACTAACGGTTTGATTTCATTAAACAACTGTCCAAAGAACCATATGTGTGGATAATAAGGATCATACTAGTTTGCCGGAAAAATATACAAGGTGGAGCAGAAAGAAGACAAATAAAATATTCCATCAAAATATCAAAAAAAATCCCGACGGCCTTTAGCCAGCAGAAAGGTAAATTTCTCAAATTTCATTGAATTGAAATTTTAACATCCATTGATTTTTTTCTTTATTTTTATTTTTTATTAGTTTTGTTGTCTGCATTTTATAAAAAATTGCTTCGTACAAAAGTTGTAGGTATTGGTTATATCTATAACCCAAAATTATTTTTGATGATATTTTGGTACACTACGGCCCTTTTTAGATAATTTTTTAATTTCTGGATGGTCGACATTTTGTAACTACTTACCCGATAATGCTCAATAACGAGTTCGGCCGAGATATTTAAGAGATTGATTTTTGTAGCAAATTTGAACTTGATACTTTCAAAACTGCGACCTCTATCATGTTAACAAATTTAGTAATATCCCATAATATATAAACTTTTGAACCAAAACTTTTTTAGGACCTACTTATAGACATATAACAACATTCCGTTGAATTTTTTTCGAAATTCAAAAGTGTGAACGATCGCAGTAGGTACATACATAAGAAATTTACCTGAAAATTAAACACAATAAAAGAAACTTATTTTCATCAATAATAAATAAATAAATAAATAAATGAAACTTTATTCACTCTTTCGGTATGTATGAAATAGTAGGTAATATAAGAGCGTAAATAAAGTGATAACTTGATAAGTTGCAATAACTTGTTTCAAGAGGTAAAATTAGAAATATGTATTATAAAAAAATTCTAGATATATGAAAAATGTAAGTATAGAAATATAAAAATTAATAATAATAGCTTCTAGTAAACACACATATCCTGAGGTTATTGATCAAGGTTAGACGATTTCAAATGGTGTTATTCAAAACTTTTGAAGAAAAAAACAGCATCCAGAAATAATTTGGTTTTGAAAAATAATAATGCACAACTTGAATTGAATAAAGTTGAAAAAGGGAGCATTTTTTCAACAAGAAACATTGATATTATTATTAGGTTATTATCAAATTGCCTCTAAATTTTAATATCGACCCAATAAATTAATATTATCCACAGAATAATATCAGAACTTCTTATTGTGACATCGAAGCATCGAAGTTTGGCAGCTTTTTTCCTAAATTGTTTATTAGTAAAATGAAGAGGAAAGTGTTTATTTAAGGGTAACCAACCTAAAATAGTTAAAGTACCTGGTTCAAAGACTGTAATTTGAAATTTGGTATTGCTTTATCAAAATTTATGTTTATTCTGCCCTCACCCTGTATTAAACGATTATTTCACGATTCCTTTGGTATTTTCCTGTTACATGAGAAAATTCTTGGAAAAATGCGTGTGTATGTATGTATGTTTGCGAATCCTGGGTGCTGACACACCCATAAATGGAACGCGCGACGACCGATGGTCGATAGATAACAACGTGGTTGTGGAAATGAGTGTCTCATCATAACCTGAAGACATTTTACTATCATCTATTATAGGTTTCAATTACGTATTGGGGAAATTAACACAACATTCAATTACCATCGTCGATTATATATTATAACCTTCCCGTCTGTCTATTTATTGCCATGGAATATACCTATACTGTCACTATCCTGTTTAAATTTTAATTGACATGGGAAATCTCAATTATTTCCATTATTCATTAACTTGGTTATGCAATTTTGGCGCGCATTCAATGGTAGGAGATGATGTAAACTAGAGTTACCAATATTGTTTAATTATTTTATTATTTAAGCAAAATTCAATTTTTCCAGTGCTTTAAGTGTATATATACGAGTACGTTTATGACACACCATTTTTCTATTTAATGACATAAAAAATACTAATCAAAATTATTCAAAGATAACTATTCACAATGAAATATATGACAATTATATTAAAGCATAATTGCAATTGAGTGATACAAATTCCTCCATGAAATAATTGTAAATAAATGATTTGTTTTACTCGGTAATAAAATTCAAATTCAGAAAATTATCGTTACATTTTTATATCATAATCGTTTGAAATATCAATTATTTTTATTTTTTTGTTACTTTTCATTCCATCCTATTTATATAAAGAATACTAGAAAATTAAACTTATCTATATACCTTATTTCTATTTTTCAATTAAAATACTTTAGGTATAGAATAATAATTTCCGTATTTTTATTCTTGAATTAAAATTATCTACATAATCTTAATTCTTATATGAGAGTAATGTATTAAAATCATCATAGGACAAAATATTCTTAGACTAGGCCAAGGAATAACCCCTTGAATTTTTAGGTTCATCTTTGAACATAAAACATGTTCATCAAAACTGTCAGATAACAATATAATGTAATCAAATCCTACGTGAATATGTCCTCAAAAAAAATTAATCAACGCATTACGAATAAAGAATAAAAACTATGTATTTACTTCTTATCATGCGATAGTATCACTCTGAATTCTTTTATATCCCTTTAAAATGAACGTACGTAAAATAAAAATTAAATAACCATTTCAATCAGCGTGATATCAAAATCATTGCTTTACATTAGAGTGCTCGCAATAAAATATATATAATTTAATTCTTTTTCTCACATCATGTGTGTACGAATTAATTTCTCCCGCAGTTTTAATTAATCATATATGCGCTGCTTTTGAGCTGATCTTAATTTCCAATTTCAAGTCCAACGTTGAACACATAAAAATAAACATAAAAAACATATAATTAAAGCTCTTGATTTGTAGATACCTATGTACTTAATGATTATGTCATGTGGATAATCTGCCATTTCTTTGACTGCATACAGCCGCTTTGCTGTAATAATTAATATCAAGTTTTATTGTTGATATATTGTTTATAACTTTGTTACTTTAATCTACGATATACACTGTGTATAAAAAGTCCGGGACCGGTAAATTTAGAAAAAAATTAGAAAAAGGCACATATTATCAAAAAATTATTGTTTAAAAGTTGTAAGGTTTCGATAATCTACAAAACAAGGATACTTGTAATTATACAGGGTGGCTCAAAAAGCCCTGGCCAACTAAAATGTTGTTTTTTTAAATGGAATAAATATTTTTTAATCGCATTTTCTGATTCGAATAAACATTCTGAACAATTATTATATAACACGTCCTACGGCTTAAGCCGGTTATTTTATGAAATAAATCGAATTGAAGAATATACATACGCTTTAGGATATTACATTCATTTTATGTTTTTACAAGCTGGTGCCAGAATTTTTTGTGTCACCTTATAAACGGAAGAAACAAAATTAAAATATTCTAAATATGCACATACAAGCTTTTTCAATAATTTTATAAAAATAACAATTAAAAAATACAAGTAATAAAATAACTACCAACTTTACAAGAACAAAAATAAGTTTAAGTCGTTATTAAATTAAATGCTCAAAGTATCCCCTTTCAACTGCCTGACATGAGCTAAGATGTAATAAAATCTGTCAATGACATATTGCTACATTTCATGACTAATTAATTCACTAATTAATTCACTTTCTTCAATAATTCTTCTTCTCAATTTCTTGAGACTGGCAGGCTTTGTAACATATTTCTTGAATGTCCCCAGAGAAAATAATCGAGAGGCGTCAAGTCCGGCGATCTAGCGGGCCATTCTGTTTGGCAACAGTTTGTAAGAACTTAAAATGAATGTAACATCGTAAATCGTATGTATTTCATAAACTAACGGGCTTAGCTATGACATGTTACAAATAATTGTTCAGAATGTTTATTCGAATCAGAAAATACAATTTGAAAATAATCATTTCATTTAAAAAAACAACATTTTAGTTGGCCACCCTGTATAATAACTGGTATCCTTGTTTTGTAGATCTTTCAAAACCTTACAACTTCTATAAAGGAAGTTTTATTGATAATGTGCGCCTTTTTCGAAATAATTTACCGATCCGGGACTTTTTACACACAGTTTATAAGAGTGAAATAGTTCTAAATATTTAAAACAATGGCGAACATTGGTTGAAAGCTTCTTGCACTAATTTTGAAAAATTGCTGAAGTATATACTTAATTCAAATGTTTTGCATATTTCGATGAATCTTTATTCATTGGAAATGGTGCTATATGTTTTTCCCAAATGCAATATGTTCTTTAACCCTAAAGAAGTTGAAGAATGCAATATTTTTTTTTAATTCGAAATTTAATTTGGCAAGTTAAAAGAATAGATTATTTTTGGTCCATTGAAATTATTTATTTTTCTAAGCAATTGAAGGGTTTCCTATTATTTTTCGATATAAGTGAAAGCTCAATAATTTTGATGACTACTGAAAATATTTTGATTTACAAAAATAGAACTGCCTTTATTTGTTGGCACACTGAAGAATATAAAATAATATAAATTCCATTGAAGCTGATACTTTTGAAGTTGGTGCCAAAAATCTCAATCTACCAATACCCTCAAAATTACCAGAACCTTTAAAATTAATATTAATTTGTAGTCTTTTGCGCACAACTAATAAAATCAATTAAATAAGCACATAGAAACTACATATAAAAAATGAGATCCATGAAAGTGCGACAGAAACAACCACAAGCCGCATCCAAATTTTTACCGAAGGACCAAAATGATGTTTGGGTTGGCCGAATCAGCTACACGAAAAAAAAACACACACAAAGTGATCGTCAATAATTGTCGCTAATGAGGGGCGTAGCCCCGGTGTGCTCAGTGTTCCGATATCGACGGATGATGGATGGGTCGACGGTGGCCATATTTAATTTTCGTTATTAATCTCGGGGACCGCCTTGTCGTGCGCAAAAAAGGCATATTGCAGCAGCTATTGCTCTGTCTCTCTCGCACTTACTCGAACGTGTAACGTATCATCATCATGATCATCATCATCAGGTTTGCGTGTCTCTGTCCGTCCACCTGTTTCGGTGTGTATTTTATTTATATTGGAGGTAGTATACTACGAGGTAATACTACAGTCTTGGCTAAATCGATGTTAAACGATTCGGAGGCTTCTACTTCAGAGATGACCACGACGATATCATCTTTATTTTTTTCGTGTTAAACATTTGTTTCTTATTGACATATGTTGCCACCATTAACATCGCGATTAGTCAGATGTGAAGTTTTTTTATTATTTACTAATGATTGCCCAGTGTTCGAAACTGGACAGAAATTCATTAAATTGAGGTTCTTATGTCTGTATATTTTTTAAAAGTTTTGTTTATCAATCTCTAATAAGCATTATGAAAAAAAAGCGATGGCCAGGAATCAAACCCTGGTAAGCTTTTCAAGAAGGACAACAACACTAACCACTACACCATCAAAACGTCTAACCTAACCTACTTGAAGCCAGCTTGATTTCAACTTTATTTATAAGCATGAATCCTTAACCTAAATAAGGCCCACCTTTTTTAGGAACGATGAATGATTCACACTTATCTTGGCATGAGAGTATAGAGTTCACATCCAACATCCAAGAGTAAATGAGATACCAATTCGCAGATATAAATTTATTTTGCTCAACAAAAATCCCCATACAGGTACCTAAAGGATATATCCTTGAGGATCTCCGACAGAAAATTCTCGTAAAAGTTAACAAACATGCACGAATACGATTTTCCTCAAGTCAATCCTCCAGAAAAAGAACTTGGGGTTTCTCAGATCAGCTTAATTCACTAAATCATTATCCCATATTAAAACCTCTATCACCTGCAGTTTCGAAAAAAAAATTGAAATTATTCTTAGGAAAAAAAATGTTTCTCTACGATCAGAAATTAGTGTTATCCAAATTGCAGAAATTCTTCAGGGAAAACAAAAATCAGCAAACACTAACCGCTAACAATGGGAAGTTTGGAATTGATCTCAAAATGATTGCAAATTGGTACAAAAATCGTAAAACTGTATTCCATCAGAATCGCAATCGCTACTTGAACTGAATCCGTATAGTATCAAATGAAGAATTCCTAACATAGTAAATCCATGGCCTCTGAGATCGCTTTAACTCAATCCAGTCTAATACTGGCTGAAGACTCTATTAAGTAGCAAATTGCTTCAAGTCAACCATAAATGATAAATAATGAGTTCCTAAATCCCCGTTTTATCAGTAATCAAAATTGAATTTATATCCTGTTAACTTATTTTTCACGGATTTCCAAAAAATAAGGAGGCATTCAATTCAGTTATATGTTTGCATAGTAAACGTGCTCCGATTTTGATGATTTTTGATTCATCTGCAAGAAGAGAGTTGAAAAATGGTCCCGTAATTATAAAAAATCAAATCCAAAATCTCGTTCCATCTAAAACCGCCCAAGAACGGAGTGGAGAGGCCATTTTTTCTCAAAAATCGAAAATCTGAGACTGCAGAATTAAAGATAAGACCATATACGGAAACTTTCAAGTTAAATTTTTTTTCAAAAGAATTACGGTATTCAAGTTACAGCAATGATAAAGACTGAAATATTTGTATATCCGCTGCCATGTTTTCAGATCTCTGAATAATTACAAGTGCAAACAAAGAATAAACATGGGTAATAAGTACCATATTCTTTGGTATTGGTGAACGTTCAACGATTTTCATGACTAATATAACACTCAAAAATGTGAAATAAATATTTTATATCAAAAATTGGACCGAATTTATTAGTTGGCTGACTGAAAAATACAAAATTATATTAATTCTATTGGAGCTGGTACTTTTGAGGTTCGTGTCAAAAGTCTTCTATCTGCAGGCAATTGCACACCTTCAAAAGTACCAGCACCAATAGAATTACCTAATATTATTTTGTATTTTTCAATGCATCATCTGATAAAGTCGGTCCAATTTTTGTTAAAAAATATTTATTATATACAAGCTGAAATATACCTACCTCTTACTTTTTGAATACCTTCTCAGAAGGGATCAGAGACCTCCAAAACAGCCTTTTCTAAAAGTTTTGTCTGTACTTTGAGCAGAAACTATCTATATGGTTTTTTACATTATAACTCGGAATCTTCTACAATTATGCTACATCAGATTTTCAATTTTCGGGAACCACTTCTCTTTCTACACCTATTTTAGGTTAACTTTGGTGAGTAGGAGAATGTTAGGTTTTCAGAAAGATTGATATGGGATAAAAAAATAACTACACTGATTTATTTTTTCTGTTGTCATTTCATTCTGTAAGATACTTTACCAAGATAAATCGAATGAAGAAGAAAAGCATAAGATGTAACAAACAAAGATTATAAATAAAAATAACGATATTCTAAAATACGTACAATTTATAAGATACATCTACTAGCTCAATCAAACAATAGGTGAATAAGCATCCTCCCTATAATAATTAATCTACTATCTCAGACAATAAAATATGCATCCCTTTGACAAATGCCATCAATCTACGCCACTGTCAACTGGATGACTCTCTCTCTCTTTCTCGAGTGCCACCACAGCCTCTTCTGTGATTGATACGCATCTCCGACTTACATGACGATCTATAAATCATCATAGATTTATAGATTCAGAATGATTAGAATAGTGCGCTGCCGCGCCGGTATTAATCCATTAAGATATAGAAGAGAAAAAAAAGAACACGGTTTCCTGTATCAACAAAAAATGCACACGCACATACCTACAGACAAACAGACAGGCAGAAATATCTTTGGCCGAAGCTCATAGCAATAGATAAAAATAATATGATATGATATATTCATGCGATCTGCTTGATTGTGAAACAGATCTGTGAGAAACGAATAAGAATAATATATTCTTCGAATCTCGGTTTTGTTTACGGTGGGATTTTGTTGAGGTATTATAGATGGAATTTTTCAGTTTGATTGTCTTTGTTTATAAACATTATGTCCACTTTATCTGTATATCTTTCTGTATTATTAGTTATTATAGAGAAGTAAGATTTGTTAGTTTGTGTGTAGTGGATAATCTCCTCAAATAAAGATCCAGTTTTGAAAATGCCTTCACTAATACATTACCCTGCAGTGATATGTGATATCAAGTGATGTGGCCGAGCTCCGAGCTATCACGGTTTTTATAGAATTGAATTCGATCTGTCACATATTATCTATCTGTCATAATATGAAGAGTACTATTATCTAAGTAAATAGTAGTAAGAACTCAGGCCGAATTTCTTAGAGGAAAGTTTCCCAAGCAATGCGTGCAATGATTTGCATATCAGTTCTGCACCTCAGTTTTGCAATTTTGTGGGAGAATACAACACAGGATAGATGGACGTATGTTACACACACGTGCAAAACTGACTAGCATGCACGCGTGCAAAACTAACATGCATGCACGCGTGCGCAACTGAAAACTGAAATTCATTAAAGCACGCAAAACTGACATGCAAGCACGAGTGCAAAGCTGACATGAACTGGCACGTATGCACTCGTGCAAAATGGACACGCATGCAGGCGTGCAAAACTGACATGCATTCACGAGTGCAAAAATGACAACTGACATCGCGTTCAAAACTGACATGCATGCACGCGTGCAAAACTAAAAACTGACATGCACGCACGCGTGCGTTACTAACATGCATAAACCTGACATCAATGCACGCGTGTAAGACTGACATGCATGCACGCACGCAAAAGTAACATGCAAGCACGAGTGCAAATCTGAAAACTGACAGGCATGCACAAGTGCCAAACAGAAAACTGACATGCATGCACGCATGCCACACTGACATGCATGCACGAGTGCAAAACCTGACATTAATGCAAGCGTGCAAAACTGACACGCATGCACTGTTGCACAAATGACACGCATGCAGGCGTGCAAAACTGACATGCATGCACGAGGGCAAAAATGACAACTGACATGCACGCACCCGTGCGATACTAACATACATGAACCTGACAGGAACGCACGCGTGCAAAACTGAAAAATGACATGCATGCACGAAAGCGAAACTGAAAACTGACATGCATGCACGCATGCAAAACTAACATGCCAAAACTGTTTAATAATAGATCTAAAACTGTCATGCAAAACTGCCGAGAACATGCACACGAAAAAAAACTGGCGTTCATAACTGAAGATCAAGCACGCGTGCAATTCTGACAGGCATTCTACGTGCGAGTGTTATGCAAGTGTATGTGCGTGTGCGAGCGTGCAAGTGTACAAAACCGACGTTCAAGCAATAACAAGCAAACCTGACGATCATGACTGCCAAACTGACGTGCCTGTAAGTGAGACTGGGCCTCCTAGGTGGCATACCTGTAAGACCCGAAGAAGTATCTCTGAAGTCTATGGCTGGATTTTCTTGGACTTTTGCTAAATATGTGTGTAGTACGTCACTGGACTGTTGCGACTGGGACTCATAGGTGAAGGGTTCCATACAGGGAAGTCCCAAAGAGAAATGTACGGAAATTCTGATGCTGTTTTCTCGCGTTCTTAATGAAAGTGACCTAAACGTCAGTGGTGGTGTCCCAAAATTGTAAATATGTAATTAGAACATGTTCTCAATAAAAAAAATAATATGCTCTTGTATTTTAAAGTTTATCATTTTAATCCAACTAACATACAATCTCAAATCAACTGCCAGAGCAAAGCCAGGTACTCGAACTGATAAAATTAGAAAATAAGGTTCCAAATTCTCATGTGCTTTGGTCGAAACTCTAGCCTTGTTGCCGGATTTATCAGTTTTGGTAAGTTTCTTGTTGTCGCCGTTAGCTTACAATCCTTTCCTGCTGATAAGCCACTGTCTGACTGATATGTCATTGAAATCGATGAGCGCGTCAATCACTTTCTAAGAAGGGAAGACGGAGAGTGTGTCGGAGGAATCGAACAACTCTCGACAACCACACACAACTATAAAGCAGAAGACGAGGATCAAGAAGACCAAGAAGAAGAAGGAGAGAGGTTGGTGTCACGTCCGCAACAGAGCCGTCAGCTTCTCGGAACTACTAGAAAGAGATAGAGAATGAAAGATGAAGACCGGGGCATTTGAAATATCCGCGTATCGAAGAGTAATTAAAAGAACAAACGAGGTCTATGTGTATGCTTGCTGGTTCTGTCTACACACATCAGTCGGTCGCTTCATTCTTCATCTTTGTCTTCTTTTGCGTGCTTCCTCTGGTTGTGGTAGTGTCCAGTTTTTTAGCAAATACAGTGTGTCCAAAATAAGGATGGGTTAGCATTAGTATCTCGAAAATGGTTATAGAAATCGAACTAAAAGTCACACTTACAATTTAGGATGTTAGATTCATTTTTTGTTTTTACAAGAAGGAGCAAGAATTTTTTGTGTCACCTTATATGCAGATACGAGATTTTCCAATAATTTAATAATAATAACAATTAAAAAATGTAAGTAACAAATTAACAACCCACTTTGCAAAAACAGAAAAAAAAGTAAGTCCTTATTAAATTAAATGCTCCCCCTCCAACTACTTGACAATGAGCTAAGATGTGATAAAATCTGTCAATGGCATTTTGCTACATTTTATGACTAATTAATTCAAATTCTTCAATAATTCCTATTCTCAATTTCTTGAGACAGGCTTTCTAACATACACTCTATTTCTTGAAGGTCTCCAGAGAAAATAATCGAGAGGCGTCAAGTCCGGCGATCTAGCGGGCCATTCTATTCGGCACTACAGGTATCCTTGTTTTGTAGATTTTTCAAAACCTTACAACTTTTATAAAGGAATTTTTGTGATAACCTGCGCCTTTTTCAAAATAATTTACAGGTCCTGGACTTTTTACACATAGTGTATACACCTATACAGTAAGGAACTGGACATACCATCGATCTGTTTATTGGACACACTGTATATATATATACCATGTCACACGTAGTAAGTATGTAATCCATCCAACTGTCCACTGCTGGTTTTCTCCACCTCTTGCCATAATATTCCATGAAGTGGACGGTTTCATTTGAAATAAAGATGCGTTTTTCTCTAATTGGAAAGGTAAATCGGCAAGAAGACACACTTACATAGCGTTACGTCCTCATCATCATCATCATCATCATTATCATCAACATTTTCAACAGCAAAAAAATCTCTGACCTCCATAGGGAAAACTCAATACCACATCACATTGCTTGTCGCGGTGGTGGTATCTATAGCGGCTAAACGAGTGTATAGTTTCATTCAGGATATATCGGAATGACTGTGTGACGTGCTTTATGATTGGAAGGTTTAGTGTTAAGGTAACAACCAGCAGTAAACCCGATATTCCACCATTTCGATGAAACTTTGAAGGTTGCTTTTGAAAGTCTTATAAATTGTGCCATGAAAATTTGGGACCGGTTTATCATTTCAATTATCATTTACTATGTGATTATGAACACTCTATGTACCTATGTCTATGTTTTTTAAAGTGAAAACTTCTATAGGCACGTTAGGCTTTTTTGCATGGGTAAAATCTTCCCAGCTCGCGACACCGATGACCTCGAAATGCTTGTGACGTATTGCGCATAGTATAGCGGCCAGTGTACATGTATTATACACATATATACACTAATACCACGTCTCTCTTCTCTGTTAATACAATTCAAATTGATTAATTGTAGAATCACTGTGCAGTACAATAGTGAGAGCTTGATATATTTGTGTAGGAAAATAAATGACAAAAATAAAGTATTTATTGTCGAATATTTACAACATTGTTATCACAAATAATATTATTTATTTTTCTAAAATTTGATATCTGCAATACATTTTGCAATCAATATTGAATAAGATTTTTTTCATATTTACCTAATATCAAAAATTTGATGATTTATACGAAAGAAGGTTCTGACACACGAAAAAAGATTTGGTGAAAAATTTTACGATATTCCGATGATATTATATGGGGACAATATCAACTTTGCAGATGATACGAACCTACCACTAATTGAATTTCTTAATGAAGCATTAGGTAATAAATATATAAAACAACGATCGATGCACTTTTTACAGAACAGTAGGATAAATTCTGGTCTAACATATTTGTTTCTTATTCCAGTTACCATAAGCCTATTATAACCTTTTTATAATAAAATGAAATAATTAAAAATACAAATGGACTAAGTATTCTTGAATTTAACGATGATAATAGAGCTAATAATGAAAATAAATTTCATTAAAAACTATTTAAATACTAATACAATATTGAGTTTTTGTATTGAGCTCGTGCAGTCCATTTTATGTTTGATTATTAAATAAACTGTATAAAATGTAAATAATTATTGCTCGGAGTGCCAATAGATGTGGAAACTAGACTTATGTTAATAATTTCATTTAAAAAACTAAAAAATTTTAATAATTTAGTTATTCCGTTGTTTTAAGTCTTCACTTCTGTCGGCAGTCTCCAAACAGTAGATTAATAGGTACTAGGCTATTACTGTACCTACCAACAATGATATGATACAATGCGGGTTGGAGTATCAAGAAGAGATGCCTCTACTAGTTTGAACTCAAAACACCTAATGCCAAGGTATATGGTAATGCAGTCGACTCCTCTGGTTGGAAAAAGAAATAAAAAGCGACCAAGAAGATCATGGAACAATAATTAGAGAAACAAGTGGGTGAGCAAGTTATTTATGTGGAATCGGACACCACGAACTGTTTTTAGGGCTCCGTACATCCGATGAAAAAAATTTACTCTTATAAGATCACCCTGGTCCCTGTCTGTCTGTTTTTTTTATTTATTTTAAATGATCGTATCTGTTTATGGCATTGTAACTCAAAAACGAATGAACCGATTTTGATATGGTTTTCTTATGTTTGAAAGGTGACTTGATCAGGAGTGTCCTTAGCAAATTTTTCTTTAAATAAACTAAATGTATGTATCAATTAAAATTTTTATTATTTTCATTTTTGAGAAAAGTAGGTGAGCTATACCAAAATATCATGAACGATACTATACACTAAATGAGAAAAAAGTGAGGCAAATTGACGACAGACTGACGCACACATTGAGGAATTGCCATTGAAAACACATACACAAGACACAGAACAGTTTTGTTTTGTGGTATTTAAATTGTCACACAGCCGCCATCAACATTTCCGTGCTGACCAGAGCGGCTATTATTATTTAAGTACTAACTATAGCAGCAGAATACAGTGGCTTGTGGTTGAACTGGATAAGAAAATATTCGAGACACTCAAGAATCTGTACAACAAATCCTATACCTACATGTAGGATAAGGTGTAGATATGTGTAAAATCCGCAGTTGGAATTTCTATTGAAATTTCAATTTAAAAATGTTGCGAACCGAACTAAATAGGTGATGAAAACAACTCCAAAGGTCATTTAGATGGAGAGTGTTTATCATAGAATTTGGGGCGAGAAATCTCGTATGCTACTATCACGAAATTATCATATCCTGTAAAATAATCTCTCGACTACGATTATGTCAAGGCAAGACTTTCACGAAATATGGAATACGATTACATAGACATTTGAAAGACGCGCGCGACTTTCACCATTTCCGGTACAAATGACTGCACAGGCAGATCCTTTTTAGGGTACCCAAAGTCCAAAAAACACGAATGGGTATCCTGCTCGCGCACTAGTTGCTAAACAAAAACCTGCTTTGTTGCGCGAAAATGGTTCTAAGTAATTTGATGACACTTGTAGGTATAAAATATACTGCTTAAAGTCCATTACCACTATCTCAAGGCGTATATTTGAGAGGAAGTAGGAAAAACAGATATGCGCAATGGAGCTGTCAAATTATCTAGCCGTTTATCCATATTCTGGCTAAATGGATCGTCCTGCGTCAAAAATGAATGCTCGCACAAGTTGATCAGACGTTAATTATAGTCTTTTATGGTTTATCGATCAAATAACAACTACATATGTTGTATACATGAACAAATATAGGGAGGTCGAGTAACACGAGTAGTGGGAGTAGCACAAAAAACATTGGGTTATCGTATGTCATTTCGGTAGGTTGCGCAAAATTACGATGCGCATCCTTATGTACTATGGGTGAAGAAAGCTTAAATACAACAATAGACACTCAGTGAAATACTGCGCAACATACCAAATTGACAACTTATCACGGGACGTTATTTCAGCCACTTCTGCTTATAGAACAGGATACGAGTTAGTCATCCTCCCTTTATATATTCTTGGTTGTATACTAGTTGATACCCCAACTTCGACAGTGGAAAAATATGGCGGCTTCCCATAAGTTCATCTGTCAATATCATTGTTGTCATTGCTGTGATACGCTGTCATTTCGTCGTGTTTTGCCCAAAGCTTATAGGTAGTAAATGTTTTGTGAACGTTTAAAACAGGAACAGTCTTTATTTTTGGACGAGTTGTCCAAACTTGGAAATGAGAAATGGTAATAAGAATACCTACATGAGGAAAATAATATTGGACAATAGAACGAATTATTCCTGAAAAATACCAGACTCAATGAACAGTATGCGCATATCTCGGAAAATTCAAAGCGATTTAAAATGTATGATAAAATCCTTTACTAATAATAAATACCGTTAGAAGTACAAGTATTCGAACAACAGCTGTTATACTGCGCTTATGCTGTTCCCTGCTCAACTAATCTAGCATGACATGATTTTATTTTTATTTTGTGTACCTAATGTATAAAATGCTAATCAAATACGAACATTATGCAGCAATTAGGTAATTAAAACAAGTATGTATAAATCGGGTGTGTTCGTCTTTTCTACCGCTCTCTGAATTTCATCGAATATCAAAACCTTCTGTTTGAATCGTATCTATAACTATAACCATTCATTTTTCTACCAACAACAATAGGTAGTCTCGTATTCTATTTTTGACCGACTTCAAAAAAGGAGAAGGTATACAATTCGGTTGTAAGATGGTTTTTGTGACATAAGATGATCTGTCTAGCTAGAATATGAATAGTTAGAAAATTAAACAGTTCATTTGAGCTTACCTTGGCACTTAGGTACCCCTGAAACGTAAAACCGATCACCGAAAATTTAAAAAAATTAAAATACTTTCCCTACTAGATTACATATAGAGTAGCGGTAGAAAAGTAAGCATGTGGACGAGTTGTGGACGAAGATGGTAAAGAATGTTGTGGAATGAGGCAAAGTTGGACCACCTGCAGCTGCTTCTGCAAGGTAGGTACAAAGTCTCATCAGAGCAAAAAAAACTTAATAGGGGTAATAGAAATGAAGATGGATTTATTCAATTCCCACTCTATCAACAATCATTTAGTTGTTAGTGATTTAAAACATTTGGAAAAAATGTTCCATTATTTATATAAAATAAGAAGACAATGTACTGTGCACACGTATCAACCAACTTTGTTGGCCGACTTCATTGAAATAATCGACACTGAAATAACTCATAAGCTACAAATTTTCCAACATACTAAAAAAGTCTGTGTTCGTGTATTTAAATTACGTAATTACGTTATCAGCTAGAGACATTTTAGTGTTTTTTTATTGACCTTCAAACAATATTTGACGTTGGGAATGCTTAGAAAATAATATATACAAGGACTGTTTTGAAATTTATCGGTTAGTATAATTTTAAATAGTTATCAAATCGAATCATAATTAACGTTTATATGCTCCTTGTGATATTTGTAGGTTATGTTTTGTATTTAATTTTGACAATAATTGTCAATACCAAACCAATCACAGCACAAATTCGTTTCTTTATGTCAAACATTTTGAAAGTTAAAAATGACAGCTCACCAACTGGCCTGTGACATAATACAACTGGTTACATGGACTATATCCGATTCTAAAATTAGGAACAAAAGTGAGAAGACAAATTAACCCTTCTATTTAAAAAAAATTACAATATAGCTAATTTTTTATTTAATTGTTTAGTAAGATAAGTAAGTACGGAACCCTTTCCACGCGAGCCCAACTCTACTATTTTTTCTATATTCTATCAAACTATCACCCTGCAAAGAATCAGTTTGAAGTAAAGATTTCAAGAAACATGAAAGAAGATCATTGTGAGTCTTAATTTAAAAAAGGGCTTGAAATACGCCTGCTTGTAAAACAATAATTGATAACCTATGCAATAGTACAAAGAGACAATTTCTAATAGTCAAAGATAACAATATTATAACGTGGATAGTTTATCATGTACTGTTATTGTCTCTTAGTTTGTATTTGATCTAATTCCTTATTTGCTATAGTTGTTTCATTTATTAGTTCTAGAGTTGGTAAATTTATTCTAGAGCCTTCCAAAAATTATGTGTGAGGTAGGTATACTTTGTCACAGCATGGTCAGTTTGACAAGCCTCTAGATAATCATAGAACTATGTTGAAAACATTCTCTATGAATGTCATGTTATAATTCAGATATATAAAGCCGTGACGATCACGGGACACAGTCATTATCTGTATGATTGTAGTAGCCAATTGGAGACATAAGTCGATAGTAGTTGAAACGCGATTGTCCAAGTGACAAGTTGTGACATTTGTACTACAACAGAAGGTCTTGTACAGAGTGCTTGAAATAAACGTTATTAGAAACAATCTGCGAACTTTTGAGTATTACGCAAGTAAACTCACCCAACAACGTTTAGCAAAGGGTTCATCGCTACAAAATGAATAATAATGAAAATAATTGAATAATATACTTCAGATTTATCAACTTATTGGACAAGCCTCGTAGCTTTCGACAGCTGCTGGCACACTGTCCAGATCTGATGCCGCTCGACCAAATCCATTCTCCGATCTCTATTTGGCGCGTAATAAAATTGAGCGGACGCTGCTTGTAGGTACTACACCACTTCTCGATCAAATGAGTCATCGAATGAGCATTTTTATATATAGCTAGATACCTATATGTATACCTATATACATATAGATATATAAGGTTCGTCGGCGTAACAGAACACATGCAAACTTGTCTCGAAGACGTTGTGCAAAA
Organism: Crioceris asparagi; assembly: GCA_958507055.1. NCBI lineage: Eukaryota > Metazoa > Arthropoda > Insecta > Coleoptera > Chrysomelidae > Crioceris > Crioceris asparagi. The sequence goes on along the minus strand of OY293831.1, from coordinate 15,704,335 downwards.
GAAACCGAGTACTCCAATCGCCGGTGCGCACCACTTTGGAGACACCTCATTTGAATAACATTGCAAATTAAGATATATAGGTACCTACCTTCGACGTACCATGGGTACGCTCAGCACACTATTATAAGGCTGTGCTACTTACGTTCACATTATAAAGACCTACTGCCGCCTTATAACTCGCCAATGCTAATACTGTGTGTTGTTTTGTTTCATTTTTGCCTTTTATTCAACTTATATCTTTTCTGTAACATCAGGTGATTTAGGTATTGATTCAATTGAATCGGGACCACAAACAAAAATATGACAAAAATGATGTAGGAATTCAATAAAAATCTCCTATCGACTTTCCAAAAGTCTAAATCTACAATTAACTGTACGTTATTTTGACCGACTTTTTAAAGGATGGCGGCATACATTTCAATTGTTTGTTTTTTGGAGTTTACTCTTTAAGAATCGATTTCATTTATAGCCCCCTGATACGAAAATTTGATGAGTAGTAAAATGGAGGTATGTTTTCTCTGAGTAAAATCGAGCGTTACCAAAAGTGTCATGCGTTTGTAAATGAATTAATATTAGCGCCATCTAAGCAGATTATTTCAAAATTAAGTAATTTTCGTATACGTCCCGGATAATAGATGGGAGCACATGTAGATATTATCTAAAGTCACTAAAAATATTATCCTTCAAAAACAATATTAAAATATAGTATAGCAAAGATTAGGTGTTTCTAATTTTTGGATAAGTAATATCGGTATTCAGTCTGTTAAACAAACATTAACAATCAATTAATATAGCTTTGGAATTAAAGTTCTATTTATATACCTAAAATACCCTATTTATGTATTTTACACAAACTACTATGTTCAATTTATATGTACTATTTAAAACCGAGTGTTATTTACTTATGGCCCCCTACTAAGGACCCACCGAACTGCATCGTACTAACGGTCCCCAACATAGTCTGATCTCCACGACACCGGGCTGACTAACTTCGCAACAAATCCTCTTCAATATATAGGCAAGCCCCTCCTTATCGAATCTTCAACGCCACGCGTACGTTCCACCTCTAGCGCAAACTTCCTAGATGCTTCGGGATATAATCTTGACCCTGGCATGCATCGCTGACCACCAGCAGCATGCCCCGCACTCACACCAACCGGGCCCCACCAAGGTGCTCCGCCTTTGACGAATCGCACACGACTACCACCATTCAGAATGGCGCCGACATTACATGCCAAGTTCGTTACATATTTTTTCTGTCGGTATTCTATATGTATATTGAATGTAACTTCGTTTCGCATATATTAAACGTACTTCTATTTTGATGATTCTTCGTTCATTTGAAAAAATACTCCTGAGAGAGGGTTCCATATTCGAATTTGTCGAGTGGTGGTGTATCAAGTGTCAAATAATAGTTGAATCTACTCAAGTAAGGGAGTATCAGTCCTACACAGAAGGTCTCGACAATAATTTCGCGTATTCACTAAGAAGTCCTCCAGGTACAGAGGTTAAAAGCTAGTTAGGTAAAAGATGTTCGTGAGTAAGGGAACAAGCCTTATTCACTAGTGTCGACTACTTGGGGAACAAGACCAAGTAAGCCCTGAAGGAAGTAGGAGTGTAAGAGAGGCGCAAAGCCTTTCTTACTAGAGTCAACTACTTGGGGAACAAGCCCAAGTAAGCCCTGAAGGAAGTAGGAGTGTAAGAGAGGCGACAAGCCTTTCTCACTAGAGTCAACTACTTGGGGAACCAGCCCAAGTAAGCCCTGAAATATTAGAGTCGACTACTTGGGGAACAAGCCCAAGTAAGCCCTGAAGGAAGTGAGAGTGTAGAAGAGTGAGAAGTCTCTCCTACTAGAATCGACTACTTGGGGAACAAGCCCAAGTAAGCCCTGAAAGTTAAAATTAGCGTGAGGGAATTTAGACAAGATAGCAAGACCAGTAGTGAAATAAAACTCTCGGTATATATGGAAAACCTGCAGAAGCTGACATGAGATGTTTTCGGAATGAGTCGAAGAAACTGACCAGGGGTGTATATCTCCCATATAATAAGAATTTCATAAAAGTTTGTGCTGCCATCTCTTAATTGGTATAGAATTAAATTGACTTTAGAATTATAAACTGAACAAGCTCGGTAGCCATTTTACTTTGTGGTTTGTTTTGGTTGTGTACGTTTGTGTTGTTTATCGTTGTGTTTTTTCGTTTTTATAATGTCAAAATACTTTAGAAAGTGTGTGTTTGGGTGTGATACGACGGGTAAGTTTCAACTAATGAATTGCAGAAGAATCATAAGCCCGAAATATAATGAATATTTCAATTTATAACAGAATATTACTAAATTCTGTGAAACGATGGTTTCTCGTATTTTTAGATGATTAAATATATTCTCTATATATTGACGACTACAAAATTGTAAATGATAATTTCCAGGTGTAAGCACTCATCGGTTTCCGAACCTGAAGAAATTTCCAGACCGTTTCCGTGTTTGGGTCAACCTAGCTGGACATAGCTTGAAGGATTTGTCCGACGAGATAATCCATAGACATGCTAGAGTCTGCGATATCCATTTTAGGATGGAAGATCGCAACCGCAATCATAGGTTGAATATCTTGGCTGTGCCAACTCTTCATTTACCAAGTAAGTTTGAATGTTTCTCGAATCTTGTATATTGTTGCTTTTAAATTTTGTATGAAATCCAATCTATGAGAAATAACTAAGAAATATTCTCTAATTTCAGACCTTTCTAATGCTCCGGTTCTGCGTAATATTACCAATGTTGGACAGAGAATTACAGGAATTCCAAATGTTCATCCAACTGGTAAGTATCGACATGATTACATATTAATATTTATCCAGTTCAGTAAACAACAATTCTATATTTTAAAAATTTCTAATTTCAGATCCTCATGTCCCGATTTCGTACAGACCTTCAACATCTAAGGAATCTGATAACGATCTACAAACTCGTAAGTACTATCTTTCCATAAATACTAATTATATTTCCATATCTGAGAGACAAAACTATTTTTATTTCACAAATTCCAGAACTGCCTGATGTGAACGTTTCAATCAGCGATACCGCCATGCCGGAAACTGTTACAGAAGCGGCTAATACAAAACAAACTGGTTAGTATTCTACTCATTATTCTATTTAGAACTCTTAAGTATGGATTTATGCAGCCTAAAATTACAATTATCAAGCAATAAATAGTAAGTAACAAAATAGAAATTTCAACATTTATGCCGGCCAAAAAAACAATAAGGTACGCAGGCGCACGACAGTTTGAAACCATTTTAAGATTGTTACTCGCGTAAATCCACATTTAACTGGTAACATTCTATACATATTAATACTAATATTTCATATCTGAGTTTTTTAATCTTATTTAGCAAATTCCAGAATCAGCTAATGTCATCGATTCAATCAGCGGCACCATCAACCCGGAAACTATCACAAAAGCGGCAAATAATCAACAAACTGGTAATGATCCTCTTTATTATCATCATATATATTATATATTATATCTCAAGGCCTTTTGTGTCAGTATGCTATAACTTCCATAATACTTATCAAATGTCATGAATGATGCATCATTTTAAAGATTTTCTTAACTGCTATATCCAAAATATATAGAAATCACTCGCATTTCAAAAATATACGGTGTGTACTTCAATTGGGATTTAAGTAGGTTAGAATGCGAATGCTTTGCACGGGTCAGCTAGTTTTATATATTCCTTTAGAATTTTAACTTAACAGATATATTGATGATTATTTTTTATTGTACAGCTACAAAGAAGCACAATTTCATCTTCTTAGAACATGAAAACATCAACCGAAAACAAATACGAAAACTACAAGCTGAAATATCTAGACTGAGAAGGAATTGCGATTTTAAGGCGCGTTTAACCAATGCTACAAAAATGGGGACTGATTTGGCCTTCCAGCAGCTGAGCAGGAGGATGTCCTCATGCAGCCGGATTTTTATGTCCATGCAGATTAAATCTACAAAAAAACCTAAAGGACGCAGGTTCACACAAGAAGAAAAGATACTAGCTTTAACTCTATTTAAAAAAAGTCGCAAATCTTATTCTCTTCTGCATAAGCTGTTTACTTTGCCATCACTAGTTTCTTTACAGAAATTATTATCTAAGATTAAAATAAATTCAGGTATAAACCGAGCAATATTTGATAAAATCAAAGAAACTGTTGATGGCTATAACGAGGAGGATAAGATTTGCACTCTTATTTTTGATGAAATGAGTATATCTCCACAAATCCATTTTGAATCTGCAAAAGGCATACTTAAAGGTTTTGCTTACCCCGATATGAATGCCAAATTTGCTGATCATGCTTTGGTGTTCATGATTAAAGGGGTTAAGCAAAACTATAAACAACCAGTGGCATATTATTTTACAAATGCTCTTAATGCTATGCAACCAAAAATATTAATTAAACTTGTAATTAAGGAAGTATATGCCACTGGTTTGAAAATAATTGCCAGTGTTTGCGACCAAAGCACTGTAAACGCCAGTGCTATTCAAAGTCTTATCAAAGACACTAAAGAATTTTTTTTAAAAAGACACAAAGAATGGCGACATGATCTGTTTATGGTTGGAAAATGGCAGATTATACCTCTCTTTGATGTCCCGCATCTTCTTAAAGGGATTAGAAATAATCTTCTAAATAAAAACCTGCAATATGTTGATTTCAACGATAATAATAAAATAAAAATCGTAAAATGGGAATATTTTCGCCAAATTTATGAAGCCGATAAAGAATTCGGAGAGTTGAAGTTTTTGAATAAAATTACAGAAGATTATGTTAACCCCGAAAAAATTAAGAAAATGCGGGTAAAAACAGTTGCCCAGTTATTCAGCCATACTGTAGCTGTGGCAACTGAACACCTATCTGCCAGAGGGAAACTGCCATCAGAATGTCGCCAAATTATCCCTTTTGTTTTAATGATGGATAAATTATTTGATAGTTTGAATAGCACTGGTGGACCTCAACCAATACATGCTAAGATTTATAGGGCTGCCGTGACAGATGGATCTCCCCATCATCAGTTATGGAGGGATTCTCTAAGATTTTTGAAAAATGTAAAGTTTATTTCAGGAAATGTTTCTTCTAGAGAATCCCAGGCACCATCTTTGAAAAATTTCATAAGGACAATTGAGGGAATGCAGAAGGTGTGGGATATTCTACACAAGAAATATTCCTTTGAATATCTTATGACTCGGAATTTCAATCAAGATCCAATCGAAAACTTCTTTGGCAGTATCAGAAGCCAAGGTATTAGGAATACATCACCTAATTGCCTAGCTTTTGAAGGAGCCTTCAAAACATTATTGCTGAATAATTTTTCATCTCATCATTCTCTAGGATCTAACTGTGAGGAAGACTTCAATGATGCACTGCAAAAATTAGATTTCTTCCTCACAGACCAAGATGAACCTTATGAGAATGATGAGAATGAAGTAATTATCAGTAATATTGCTGAAGTAACATCCATTTCAATAATGAATAACGAAGGCTCCTGTCAAAGAAGCTATGTTTGCGGTTGGATCTTGCGGAAATGTCTTGCAAAAATAAATAATTGCAAAAAGTGTAAGGTTGAAATTACGAGTCAAGGATATTCTCGAGAAAATAGTTATATTCAGGCAAAGGAATATTTCCGTGATAGAAAATGTCTATCCTACCCTTCAAAGAATTTGAATGATTGTTTCTCTGATATTCAAAATTTAGTGGTTAATTTTCTTAAGACTAATTCTCTTGATGGAAATATCAGAGAAGCAATCAATCAATTGATAGAAATTTTGGTACAATTCCCTTTCAATTGTCCTACTCATAAATATGTTTTAAAAGAAATTTTTCAAAAACAAACTGTCAATATTCTGATTCACAGTTGGTGCCGCTCTGTGAATAGAATATTGACAGGAAAAATAACTTATTGTGGGGATGATCCAGTAAAATTAAGAGCTATGTTATATTTAGAAAAACATAAAAAAAATTTTAAATAAATTTTTCAATTTGAACTGATTTTTATTTATATTTACCTAACCTGAATATAAATTCAATTGAATTTAAAAAATTTGAAAGAACGCGCCATTACTAAACTTTCCATACCAAAATAAAGAGGGCGCTGCGAATCGGTTAACAAAAAAAGGTAGGGAGATACCTCTCTTTTCCCCTATATATACTCTTTGAAACTGACTATATTTTAATGCGAAGCAGCACGCCTTTTATACTGCTGATCTGCTTAGCTATTGGTGGAAATTTATTTATCAAAGTTACGTTTTTGGTTGTTACACGATTTTCACTTCATGTCAGCTGGATACAGAACGACATTTATTTTTAATATTTACAGGATGATTTTTACAATAATAAATTATGTTGAATAAAAACTAACTGTCACAGGGTGATTTCTACAATTTTGAATTAATAATAAACTGAATAAAAACTGTGTCACAACAGAATTATATTGGATTAATCAAGTTTATCGCTTCGAAAACACCATTAGAATTTTTTAACAGAAATAAGTCCAACGGTTTTGTAGTTAGCGTGCACAGAAGTCGATAACTTACCTTTACTCGTTTCTGAATTACTGTATCTTCTAAATAATTACGACTTTGGTGTCACCTTCTATTGAAATCAATTACCTACACAAATTTATTCGGAGGGCTCGTAAAAAAATGGTAAAAAAGAGGACATAGCTGTTTACAAGTAGTCACGAAAGTGTCAGTCAATTTCAGAGAACACTACCTGTCAATTTGATTGACACTGGAGCTGTTTTTTTCTTTAAAATTTTTTTTTCCTTTTTCTGAAAGTGGTAATAACACAAAATAAAAAAAATAAATTTTCAAACAGATACTTAAACTTACGACAAGTATTGTCCATAATTTTTCTTAATATTCATTTGTATTTTCGATTTTTAAATAATTGATGACGAGTTAAATTCATTTTCATATTTTTCAAATATGTTTACAGACAGCAGCAGCTATGCAAAATTATAATTATTGAAATACCTCATGGGACATATATCTGTTGTCCGCTTTAGTTCTAAACTGTGATAGTAGAGTCACCTATACTTTGCAAGCTGAACCAAACATATTCTATTCATTTTATTCTTAGAGCAACCCATCATATTTGTAGATTCCGACTATTCACACTAGATGGAGAGCTGTAATATTATCCCAAAATACACAAAAAATATTTATCTAATGAGATTTGACATCAGTGGTTTTTCTATGATTTGACAATTTGAAACTAAAGCACAGTGCGGATGTCATAACACATTTCGTTAAATAAGGATTTTTTCCCAAAAACTGTAAAGAGCAATAATGTGGAATAATTAATTAACGTTCAACAAAAAATAACAAAAAATGAGTCCACTGTTATCGTGTCACTGCTCAAAAAAATAATGTATGTATGTACGTATGTACAACAGTAGTATCAAAATATCATATTTTATTCAGTCAATTGGAATTAATGTCAAAAAAGTCCATGAATTAAGGAATCATTAAATATAAGGGTTGAGGATCCAAAAATGTATAAAAATGGAGGGCATTCCATTAAAAAAGTCGATCATTTGATAACTTTTTAACGAGTGACCCTGGTATGTACGATTTTTTGCGACAAAAGCCCAATCAAAAAGAAAATTTATGTAAAGGTTTTTTTGTAAGAATCAACCTTGCATATTTTACTAATTTTATTCCTTTTACTTTACGAAATTTATCCAAATTGATAACTTAATTTGACATAATAATAACACAATAAATAGAAAAACATTTCTGAACCACCTCATTCAAATGCGCATTTGACGTAAATAAATCATTGCTGTAAAGAAAATTTGAATGAGTACAAAAAACAAAACTAGTTGACTTATTGACACAAGAAAAATTCTGGCAATTTTGAAGTAGTGCCGTTATAGGTAGATAAAAGACTTTTGACATCAACTTCAACCAGCATCAGTAGAATTTACTTTGTATTTTTTAGTGCGGTAACTCCTAAAATCGGTCCCATTTTTGTAAAAAAATCACATTATTGAGTGTGTCATTAAAATCGTTGAACGTTCCCTTGTGCTCGTGATTTCAAAAGAGCGATAAATTTACTGTACTGTATCCGTATTTTTATAATATCAAATTTATGTGGTCTCTTCTTTGTTTGTCGTCTCTAATGTTAGATTTTCAAAAAGTACCACCCCCTCGCAATATTGGATTAAAAACAATATAATATATAAATATTGGCATTTTTCATTCCGCTAAAATTAGGCATATTTTAAAATAATGAAATCAAGAACAAAATAAACGTTGAACACAAAAACACTTTATTCGTTATAGCTCATCCATTTCAGGATCTAAGAAGGGAAAAAGAAAATACATTCATAAAAATATCACAGCATGTAAAATTAACACCTAGTTTCTACCTCTCAAACTAAACCCGGTACCACTGAAAGCCTTAAATTCACCATTCTCTTCACTCTCATTGTTGCTCTTCTGTTTCACAGGTCTTCGTATAAATCTGAGGGTACCAATTTGAAAATCATAATCGGGAATACCTTTCACGTATACGGATTTTGGAGTGGCAATATCATTCGAAGTTGAATCTTTGCGTTTTTTGCCATCCAGACGATTGCCTGCACCACGGAAAGCAACGAAACCCGTAGGTTCCGGCATCAATTCGGCAGGATCCACAACCATTTCCTCCACTTCTTTGCGTACTTGTTCGGGCTCCTTATAGCCCACTGGGGCAGCAAATTCAACCTAGATAAATTGTTAATGAAATATAACCTAGAGGCAAGAAAATCTACTTACATTCATATCGCATTCTATAATGCTTATGGCATCCCCGGGTTTGGTTTCCAAGACACATAGCTCATAAGTTTTCTGATTGTATCTGACAGCGATTACATCGCCAGTAGTTAGGCAAGCAAATGATCTTAAACAATTTTCGAGTACAGCTTTAGGATTGGTGATATCAAGAAAATCAGGATTTAATGGTTGAAATTTCGAAAAAGTACCAACTTGCAGTGAAACACTCTCCATTTGAACCAGATCACCTTCTTCCAATACCATGTTATGCATCATCTATAATTTTTATGAAATTTATTTTTAACAAGATCTTTTTTCCTGACGATGAAAACATACCCAAAGGGGCAAGTACACCTTGCCTTCATCAGCCACAAATTCCAAAACACCACAGTGCGTTATTCTTCCAGTTTTTTTATTCACCAGCTTGAATAACATGGGATAATTGATGTTAAGTCTTGTCAACTGCTCCAACGCAGAAGGCGGCATAATAACTGGAAGAACACTGGTTAACAATCACGTTTTTAGTCTAATATGATTCTACTAACTTTTTCCTCCTCTTTCTACGTCTTGTCTTTCATTACCAGGTAACATGGCTACAGAATAGCACTGATAGGTCATGTTGAATGGCCTGGGCATTTCGGGAAACATGAACCCAAACTGAAACTAAAATAAGCATTTATGATATGATCAACAAAACCAAGAAAATTTATCAGGCTCATCCGTAAACCTACCATAGTGATTATTTCACAGTCAATCAAAATATATATTTAAAAATTACATTAAAAATTGCACCAGCAGTCACAACAAATAACTTGACAGTGACAGCTCAATACAACTGCAATGCCGTGAACTGACACCTGACAGCGTCTGACAGCTGTCAAATATTGAAATCACAGATTACAAAATTTGTGGTAAATAGAAACTATGAGGTCTTCAATACAAAAAAATGATTGAATACTGAATACTTTCTAAATTTTAGTCTGCAGAATCTAAAAACCTGCTTACACAAACAATATTTTTGATTTAATTGTGACATAACAAAGATTAATTGAAATATGACGTGACATGACATAACCTACATTCGGCAAACCCATCAAGAATCAAAATAAAATACTACAAATTATAAAATCATACAACAGCACAACTTAATCAAATTAAATTATACCTATAACTATCATGAGGATAAAGATTGGGAATAATATTAAAATAATAATATTTTAAACAAACGAGAGAACTGTATCATTCTAGAAGGAATAAATAAAATCTATTTATAATTCTGGTTTAAAATAGAATACCACGTTTTTCTGGAGTGTCCTAGATAATTCGCCGATAGAAAATATAAATACTATATCCAGCCAAACATTCAAGAAGTTACTGAAGTGAACCTAAAAAATGGGTACTGAAGAAATTGAAGCCCTAGCTGAACAGTACAAAGAAGAAGGTAATGCTGCCTTCAAGAACGGAGATTGGGAACAAGCTGTTAAATTGTATACAAAATCAATCAATCTAACAAGCGAAGAAAGTAGAAACTTATCAATCTACTATAAAAATAGAGCTGCGGCATATTTGAAGCAAGAAAAGTATGGAGCAGCTGTCGAAGACTGCGATAACAGCTTGAAGATCATTCCCACGGATCCTAAGGCACTTTTCAGAAGATGTCAGGCATTGGAGGCACTGCAAAGGTACGAAGAGGCCTACAGAGATGCAACACAAATTTTCAAAGACGATCCCACAAATAAAAGTGTTCAACCAATTTTGGCGAGACTTTACACAATTGTTCAAGAGCGACAACGGCAAAATGCGCAGACCAGTAACAGACTGGAAAGTATGATAAAGATAGCCTTTGATCTAACTGAATCTACGGATAAAAGAGAAACAGCAATGAACAATTTATTAGTATTGGCCAGAGAACATGCTGGTGCTGAATTGATGGCCAAGTCAACTATTGTCCAACAGATCAAGAAGCTTCTCAAAGTGGAAAAGAACAAGGAAATCTTCATAACTGGCATAAGAGTGATTGGTGAACTTTGCAAACATAACGAGAAACGTACGAAAATTGTGCTCAAAGATGCCGGCGTTCCATGGTTCTTGGAAATATTAGATTCAAACGATCAGAATCAAGTGAATATTGCCGAACATTGTATGCAAACGATACTGAACGCTTTCTCTGGTATGGAAAACAAACCAGACACCAAACCCGTCAAGGAATTAGTCGAGAAGAACAAAAAGCATCTGGACATGCTGCTATCATGTCTTGTGTGTTCAGTGAACAATAGAGCCATTTCAGGCCTAGCTCGAGATGCTATAATTGAGCTGATTATGCGTAACATTCACTACGATCAGCTATGCTGGGCTGAACAACTTGTGGATATCGGTGGTGTCGCTAGACTTATGGAATGTGCCAGTGAACTGGAAGAGTACAAGTATGAGAGTGCCATGAATATTACACCTTCAACAAGGACAATAGCAGCCGTATGCCTTGCAAGAGTTTATGACAACATGTACTGTGATGTTTTACGCGAGAAATTTATGCAAAAGATTGAAGATTTCATCAAAGACAAGCTTCTAACACCGGATATTGAATCAAAGGTGCGTGTTACAGTAGCAATAACTGCACTTTTGCGTGGACCTTTAGATGTTGGCAATGCCATCGTAGGTAAAGAAGGCATTATGGAAATGATCTTAGTGATGGCCAACACTGATGACGAACTTCAACAAAAAGTGGCATGTGAATGTATAATTGCTGCAGCAAGTAAAGCGGACAAAGCAAAAGCCATCATCCAGCAGGGTGTCAACATTTTGAAGCAGCTGTACAAGTCCAAGAACGAGCACATCCGCATCCGAGCCCTGGTGGGTCTATGTAAACTGGGCAGCTCTTCAGGCAGTGATGCATCCACGAAACCGTTTGCTGAAGGCTCCACCCTGAAGCTAGCCGAGGCATGTAGACGCTTCCTGCTACATCCTGGCAAGGATAGCGACATCAGAAAATGGGCTGCTGAAGGTCTGGCATATCTCACCCTCGATGCTGAGGTGAAGGAAAAACTCATCGAAGATAAAGCAGCACTGCAAGCTCTAGTTGAACTAGCCAAGACAGGTGATCAGTCAGTGTTGTTTGGTGTTGTTACCACTTTGGTGAACTTGTGCAATGCCTATGAGAAACAAGAAGTCATACCTGAAATGATTGAGCTAGCCAAGTTTGCCAAACAACATATACCCGAAGAACACGAGCTGGACGATCCAGATTTTGTTATGAAACGCATCCTGGCCTTGGGACATGCCAATGTGACCACTGCTCTAGTCGCGTTGGCAAAGACTGAAAGCAACAATTCCAAGGAGCTGATATCCAGAGTGTTTAATGCATTATGTAGTGAACATGATTTGCGTGGCATCGTAGTAGCTCAGGGGGGTGTTAAAGTGCTCATTTCCATGTCGCTAAATGGCACCGATAAAGGTAAACGACAAGCTGCACAAGCTCTATCGAGAATAGGTATCACAATGAACCCGGAAGTAGCTTTCCCAGGACAACGTTCACTGGAAGTCATCCGTCCATTGGTGAATCAGCTACATCCAGACTGCTCAGGCTTGGAGAACTTTGAAGCCTTGATGGCCCTCTGTAATTTAGCGCAGATGAGTGAAACAGCTCGACAAAGAATACTGAAAGAAGGTGGCTTTTGCAAAATTGAAGCATACATGTTTGAAGACCACGAGTACATTTCACGAGCTGCAGTACAATGCATGTGTAATATGACACAATCCGAGGATGTTATCAAGTTGTTTGAAGTCACCGATTCAGATAGAGTAAAGATGGCAGTCTCGTTGTGTTTAGATGAAGACAAAGACACTGCAATGGCTTCGGCTGGTATGTTGGCAATAATTACAGGTGCAAGCAAAAAGTGCTGTCAAAAAGTGTTTGATTCGAAAAATTGGCTGGATACCATGCATTGCCTTCTAGCGAATCCGTTGCTAAGTATGCAATATCGAGGAGTTTGTGTTGCATACAATATCATCACAGCAGGCAAGGAATTAACTGAGAAACTCATCGAAACCGATATAATGGAAATCTTGATGGCATTATCGAAACTTCCACCCTATGATGGTAGAGAGAAGATAGTTGAAATAGCTGGAAAAGCGCTCGAGGAAGCGGAAAAATGGGGTGTTATAAAGAAACCAGGAGAAGATGATGATGATTAGTATTATTTTCAACTTATATATAAGGTTTATATCATTCATATAATTTGCAATCATTTATACCTATGTTATTGAATGTGCCTTGTCAGTTTTTTTTCTATAGTTTATACAATAAATCGAAATTAAATTATTGTTCAAAATATGCCCTATTGTTTATTACCTCAGCAGCACTCCTCCTAGGTCGTCCACGTCGTGACATCTTCAAAATTAATATTTAGCAATGAATTAAAGATGATACAGGCAAAAAAGAAACTTGCAAAATTCGTGATGATGGAAGACAAAACAAAATTTCAACAAAGCAATCTATATTCTAACCTAGAAAAATAATATGAATGTGAGTTGCGAATAGTTTTGAATGACATTCCTATTATGGTCGTAAGCACAGACATAGAAGATACAATTTTTGATATCGGGAACCTCTGGCGCAGCAAACACTTTTATTAGTCTCACGCGACAAATGTTTCGTCAACAAAGTTGGCATCTTCAGGCGTAAAGAATTGTCGGGTGAGACAAATAAAAATGTTTGATGGAATTTTTATTTTTTTTTGATAAAAGATAACTGGCTTGTTTTTATCTATTAAGGGTGTTCGAGCAGCATTTCAAACCAAACTCAAACTGTCAGAAGCACGCGCATTTCAATTTTGAGAAGAACGAAATTAAAATGCGCATGCTTCACAACCACGGAACACTGTTTGAAACTGGTCCAAACTACTGCTCGAACACTCTTTTATATTACCTCTATGCATATGCTGTCAGCTGTCAAAGAATAAAGTGTTTATAGAAGAATTAAGAATAGAAGCATGGTTGTCTCTGAAGAAGCCGAAAATTATTGAAAAGTAAAAGGAGGTACGGAGGTAGTGTTGAAGGTAGTGTTCTCTGATAGAAAAGTTAGTTGCTCGATATGTTTAAATTTCCGTATTGTCTGTAGTTCCCTCCATTAAATGTGTGATAAATAATAATTTCCAGAAAGCTATAATTAAATTATACATAAAATATTGAGTGGGTTCGTTAGTATAGTCAAATTCGTGCTTAGTAAGTATAACAATCTGGATTAATAAAAAACGCTTTTCTACCATGAATGAACTAATTTTTATGTTTTGGAATGTGATGTAGGTTAGTGATTCAACGATTTTATATTTTATCTTGAATTTATCCGATGGACGATGATGATGGAATTCGATTTTGCAACATTAACTTTATTCAGTTGCAGCTGAAATACATGTAATTTGCATCTCATTCCAAATTCTGGAAATAGTCTAGCATTTACTTTTTGTTTTTTTAAGAACTAATTTTACATTAATTCAGTGCACATTAACATTCCTCTTTGTTTCTGCCACAAAGTAAGATAACAATCTGACGTTTAATATCATTCGTCACTATTGTTTGTGATAGGTAACAGCGGTAAAAGTTTGTAAACCAAGTGCATAGGTACAAATAGAAATACTTTCTCCGATATGCTTGATTGAATTCCTTGTTGTTTTTTTCTTGCATATTGCAGCTTCCCATAGTTCAAAAATTAATATGATTAAAGCTAGATCAGAAGATTTAATTAAGCTCTTTTCATATAGCCGATTTTAATCAGTAAGTACATATTAGGTATGTAGTTCCCATATCATCCACAACAAGTAATGATAATTTTTTTTAAAACTTTTTTTGGTATTATCAATATTGATTGGATAATAATAACGTTTACATAGAACTTCGAAGTATGTTTCTTATTTCATACTCTTTGAACGTTTCTAGAGGTTTGAAGATAAAAAAGCTGATTTGTAAATCTTAGGTAATACTGATTGTAGTATTGTTTTTTCAGCAGGCTGTTGTATGTGAAATAATCTTCCATAATACTTCTGAAGGCTTACAAGCCCCGTCTCCATTATGGAGGCAGCGAAAAAGTCAGTGACCGTGCAGTTACGAGCCTGTCTCGTATCTGTCAAGGGAAGAATGCAACTTCAACAATTGGAACGTGAGTATTACTTGTATATTTTTTCTTAATTGATACAGTATTATGGAATCTGATAGAAATGCTTTATTGTCGAAAAAATATAAATTTTGTAGACAAAGCAAAATAAAAATATCAAAATCAAACAATACAAAAACAAAACAAAGTCAAAACTAAAAATTAAATTAAAATTAAATAAATTTATATAATATAAAACAAAAATATAAAAATATAAAGATGTAAAAATATAAGATAATAAGTATCA